>CAUYQV010051218.1:0-62498 GCA_963574575.1 Galagoides demidoff | reverse complement strand
GCCTGTGGTCCCAGCTACTTGGGAGGCGGAGGCAGGAGACTCGCTTGAGCCCAGGAGTTGGAGGTTGCTATGAGCTGTGATGCTATGGCACTCTACCCAGGGGGATAGCTTGAGGCTCTGTCTCAAAAAAAAAAAAAAGAATCTGTGAAATTGTGGACAGTATATTGTTATAATTGCCCTATTATATTAGTTATTGTTGTTTATCTCTTACTCTACCTAACTTACAAATTAAATTTTATCATGGGTGATGTCTGTATGGGGGGGGGAAATAGTATATATGGAGTTCAGTACTACTTATGGTTTCAAGCATCCATGCTGGTCTTGGAACATACCCCCTGTGGTTAAGGGAGGACTTCCAAATATATAATACATATGCATTCACCAAAACATAAAAAGTATTGTCTAGCTGATTTGTGATGATCTTTTACACACATCACATTATGGTGTTTACCTTTGACAAGGCTGAATGTCTATTATTTTACAGCAAAAATTTAAGTTCACTGAGAACTTTCCTATGGAGACTCCTTCCATGAGACCTACAGCAAGCCATGAATAAATTAACATTTAAACATAGAAACTGATATTGGAAAAAGAGTTTAGCAATTTCTTATTTCTGTTAGAAAATAGCTGATTCTCAGCCAATATCCATAAAATGTACGATATATAGAAAAGGAAAATATGTATAAATATCATATTGTACATTTATTACATACACTACTGAAATTGAAAGTTGCTATAAAAAGAGTATTTTCTGATGTCCATGTATTTTTTCAACAATCTCTCTATAAAATGCCACTATGGTAATTCCATCAAAATAGCAATGGTTAAAATTTGATGATAGTGTTTTTTAATACCTATGTCATATAATGGAGTTGTCATTTATATTATATCATTTTCACTTAAAAGCTAGATATAATAAGATGTATTTTTGCTTTTTTTGTGGGCAGTCATTTTTGTGCCCAAAGGGCTAACTGATTGTTTCAGTTATACATGAACAATTTCAACTGAAGTCAGGGAGAACGGCATGCCTATAACCCAGGGCAGAATTTGGCCTGCAATATGTATCACTTGGTAATAGAATGAGGAATATGACTTTATTTAAACATGGTCATGAATAGTTTTAATTTCCCATACTGTTTCTCTTGGTATTTTTCTAAAATACAACATTGAAAAGAATTCCATATTCTGTGTAGCCGCATTGTCCTGAATGCATAATAAGGGCATATGTATTCAAGGTACTAGTTTAGAGATCCATATAAATCAAATATAGGATAATTAAAATTTTTAAAAAAACTGAAGTTTTTCCAAGTGTGGAAAGACCTTAACAGGTTAGCTACTTTTCTAATTATCTAACAATAGCAGGGAAAAATTATTGGTATTTGTGCATTATGTATGTATATAGAAAATTACAGTAGAATCTTCAGTGCTGACCACCTCCTTAAGTTGACCTAATTCCCAGAGGTGCAGCACATGTACGTATCAGTATAGTAGGATGAGTTTCTCAACACCTCTGTATGTTGACCTGCTTGTTACATTTCCTTGAGTGGTCAACTTACAGAGGTTCTATATATATGATATGCTCTCTCGTATTAGATATAGCAATTTTGTTCTGCCTTCTAAAGACCACATCATGCAATCCTATAAAAAGTTGAACTGTATAGACATAGAGAAATAATTGGTTCATTTTTGTTTTATTTTGTGGTCAATTGTTTTTAACCTGGGGAAGAAGGAGGGAGGAAAGGAAGGAGAGATGGGGAGGAAGGAAAGGAAGCAAGGAAGGATTGATGGAAGGACAGAGGTATGGAGGAAGAAAAATGAGGGTGGGAAGGAAGAATGAGAGAAAAGAGGGGATGAAGGAAGGAGTGAAAGAAGAAATTCATGTGACTTGGGTGAGGGTTTGAGACAAATCCCAGGACTATAGTGGGAGTTGGGACCTTAGGAGGAGAATAAGCCCTTACCAATTTCACTGTGGTAGAGGTGATCGAGTCAGTTTACATTATAGATATAGATATACTTTTTGATTGGTTGTTCCTGGGATATAAACCCTTTGTATTATTCTAGTTATTTGGTCAAAATATTACATGTAACTATTGTGAGGTGTTGGCACTTTAGAGAACTTACAGAAAGTTACACATTTGAGTTGAATATACATTAGAAAAGGACAATCAAATGAATTATCTGCAAATGAGATGAATTCTATGGGAACACACTGGGACAAATAGTGACAATAATAATTTAGTCCCTGAAAGTACCTACAACAATCTCAGAGCTTCTCAAAGCATGAGAAGAGGTCTTTAGAAATATTAAAGAGATGTGAGACACCAGAAACTTCGAGAATTGGCAAGTCCTGAGCTTGGAAAGGTCTAGCAGGAATAGTGCTTGTTTGCATATTTTGAAAACAACTTCACTGAGGTCTGATTGACATATAACGGTAGAGATATGTATGTACATGTTGAATGTATACAACCTGATGGATTTCAAGATAAATATATATGAAACCATCACGATAATCTGTGCTACAAACATAACTATCTGTTCTTTTTGCCTCTCCTTTTTTATTTTAATAGATTTAATTGGTATAAGTTGAATTCTGTTACATGTATGCGTATATCTCATAGTGGTGTAGTCTAAGTTTTTGGTGTACCCATCACCTGCATGGTATACATGGTACCCCATAGGTAATTTTTTATTTCCTTTCCCCTCTCACCCTCTTCCTTTGTGAGTCATTCTTCAATGTCCATTATACTACTCTGTGCGTCCTTATACAGCCATAATTTACCCCCTACTTGTAAATGAGATCACATGGCATTTATTTTTCTATTCCTGAGTTAGTTTATTTAGGGTAATGGCTTCCAATTTCAACCAAGTTGGTGCAAAAGACATTATTTCATTCTTATTGCTGAGTAGTACTCCATGGTCTATTTATACCACCTTTTTAAAAATCCACTTATCAGTTGATGGGCAGTTAGGTTTTTTGTGCTGTGATAAACACACAAGTGTAGGTATCTTTTTGATAAAATGATTTATTTCTCTCTGGGTAGATATCCAATAGTGGACTTGAATAATAGATTTCCTTTGAGTTCTTTGATAAATGTCCATATCAATCTCCATGGAGTTTGGACTAATGTACATTTCACCAATAGTGTACAAGTGTTTCTTTTTCTCTGCATCCATGCCAACATCTATTTTTTTAAACTTTTTTGATAATACCATTCTAATTGAAATAAAATGGTATTTCATTATGGTTTTAATTGGCATTTCCTTGATGATTAGCAATATTGTGGATTTTTTACTGTTTCTCAGCCATTTGTATATCTTCTTTGAAAAATACTTGTTCATGTTGTCTGTACACTTTTTTATGGGGCTGTTTGTTTTCTTGTTGAATTCCTCATGGATTCTGGATATTAGTCCTTTGTTGTACATGTAGTTTGTGAGTATTTTCCCCTATTCTATAGGTTGTCTATTTACTCTTTATTATTATTAATTTTTGTTATAAAGATTTTTAGTTTAATTCTCATTTATTTTTATTTTTTGTCTCAGCGATCTCTTTAGTGTCATTGAGTGGGATGTTGAAGTCTCTCACTATTATTGTGTTACTGTCCATCTTTTTAGTTTTAGAAATATTTGTTCTGTGAATGTGGGTGCTCTGATGTGGGTTGCACATACATTTGGGATAATGAGATCCTCTTGTGGAATTATTCCCCTTATTATATAATGGCATTATTTTTCTGATTTTGCTATTTTTCATTTAAAGTGTATTTTATGTGATATAAGCATAGCTATTCCTGCTCACTTTTCATTCCCATTTGCATGGAATATTTTTTTCCAACTTTTTACTTTTTTTCTATGTGTCTTTATGGTTAAGATGAAGTTTTTGTGCAGAACATATGGTTGGGGGTAGTGCCTTTGGCTTAGTGGGTACGGCTCCAGCCTCATATACTAAGGTGGGGGGCGGGTTCGAACCCAACTTGGCCAAACTGCAACAAAAAAATAGCTAGACGTTGTGGTGGGCACCTGTAGTCCCAGCTACTCAGGAGGCTGAGGCAAGAGAATTGCCTAAGCCTAGGAGATAGAGGTTGTTGTGAGCTGTGATGTCAAAGCTCTCTAGTGAAGGCGATAAAGTGAGACTCTATCTCTAAAAAAGAACATATAGTCAGATTATGTCTTCTAATCCATTCCATCAATATATTTCTATTAAATGGAGCATTTCATCCATTTACATTCATAGTTAATATTGATGTGTGGCTTTATTATGGTTCCATAGTTAGTTGATACTTAGTTATATAAGTTTTTTGTTTCTTTTCCTATCCTATTGTCTTTGTGCTTTGCTGAACTTCTGCTGTTGTCATTTAATTCCTTTCTCTTTGTTATCCGTTATTGTTTTATAAGACCTGTGAGATTGGTCTTATATGTTTTCATGTGTTTTTGTTATAGTGAATAACAGGGCAGGGCACTACCTGGCTTTAAACTCCCCAAATAGTATTGTGGGCTTTGATCTGGAGAGGGTGGGGCCCTTCTCAGGCAGGCTATACTGGTAGGAAACTGTGGGGAGTGCAGCTCACTTGAGACTCAGTCCCATAGCAGCAGGCTGTAGGGCAGTGGGTGTTATCCCATATGTGTGCTGAAAAGTTTGATATCACTGCCCTTCCCCTAGCCAGGGAGGGACTGCAGTTGTGTCAGCACAAACTCTGCCCAAGGGTACGCTGCAATCCAAGGTCAGACACTAAAAATGGCAACTTGTACTGATGACCAGAAAAGCTGGAGTCCTACTTAGGCAGGAAACATGTGTGAAAAACTGGAAAAATGTTGTCTGTTAGAGTCTCAGTGTCAATTAAAGTCTACTGCATTGCTCTGGGCATCTTCCCAGGGATACCTAGGGGCACCTGGGCTCCTCTGTACTTCTTTAGAGCTGTCCATGGTTGCAGGTTCACCCACAATTCCCTCATATCAGGTGCTGAAAATGGCACCTGCTCAAGATGCTCTAGCCCAAATGCCTGGGTGATTCTGAGTTGGTTTCCTTTCTGGTGCAATGTCTCAGTGAAATCTCCAGGCAGCTCCCTTTGTTAGTCCTGGGACCTATGTGAGTTAAGGAGTTCTCTTGCCACCAAGATCATAATAGTTTGTCAACAAAGTTGAGCTCTGGGGTCTTTTTCCTTACTATTTTCCTGTGTCCTCCAACTTCACCCAGCAATTACTAGTTTTTGGGCCAGGCCACTTTTGGTGGTTCCTGTCACTTCCCTGGTGAAGCCAAGAATTCTGTCCTAGACAATCTGTTTACAATGTGAGGATGTGCTTATTCTGGTTCCCTTCCACTCAGCCATCTAGAGCCTATCTATTCACCTGTTTATTTTTAATTAACTATTTGGAGGTAATTGTAGGTTCACAGGCACTTGTGAGAAACAATACAGAGATCCTATGCACCCTGTACTCATTTTTCCCTCATTGCTAACACATTATAAAACTATGGTATACTATTACAACCAGAATATGGACATTGATGTAATCTCCCTATGTTACTTAGATTTCCTATTTTTCTTCTACTCATGAGTATGTGCATGTGTATTTAGCTCTATACAATTTTATTACAATTCTAGTCCCCAAGGCCAACTTGCAAGACCATTCCATTGCTACAAGGGCGCCCCAGATTGCCTTTTTGTAATCATACCCACATTTTCCTTCCTAGGTTTCTAACTTCAGGCAATCACTAATCTACAATATTTCTCAAATTTTATCTTTTCAAAATATTATATACATGAATTACACAAGTGGATAGAACAGCCCCTAGTCCCACACCTGCCCTTAACAGAGGGATGAGTATTTTGGATTTTTTTTTCCCACTTACCATAATTCTGTGGTGATGCATTCAAGTTGTAAATGTATTTTACCACTGAGTAGCAGTCCCTCGTATGGGCATACCACAGTTGGCTTAAACCTTTCACCTGCTGAAGGACATCTGGGTTGTTTCCAGGTTTTGGTTCTAACAAAATTAATAAAACATTTGTGTACAAGTTTTTGTTAGTACCCATATTTAGTTATCTGGAACAAATACACAAGAGTGCAATTAATAAATAGCAGTTTCATCAGTTACTTTTTTTTTAAACACAGAGATTCACTTTGTCACCCTCGGTAGAGTACTGTGGCATCACAGCTCACAGCAACCTCTAGCTCTTGGGCTTAGGTGACAATCTTGCCTCAGCCTCCCAAGTAGCTGGGACTACAGGTACCTACCACAATGCTCAGCTTTTTTTTTTTTTTTTTTGTTTTTGTTGTTGCAGTTTGGCTGGGGCTGGGTTCGAACTCGCCACCCTTGGTATATGGGGCCAGAGCCCTACTCACTAAGCCACAGGCACCACCCACATGTTTGGTGTTTTAAGAAACTTTTCCAGAGTGGCTTTGGCAAAGTTGTCACCAGTGTTGTATGAATGACCCAGTCACTCCAAATCCTTTGGAGTAGCATTTAATGTTGCTACTAATTTTTTTTTTTTGTATTTTAGCCATTCTGATAAGTATTAAATGAGATATTATTGTGGCTTTAATTTGCATTTACCTATTTAGTGATGTTGAACCTTTCTTTCTGTGCTTGTTTGCCACTTGTTTATCCTATTTGGTGCATGTGTTTACATGTCTATCAGTCTTTACTTTTATAGATGGTGCCTTTTGTGTCAAGTCTATGAACTCTCATCTAACCCTAAATCCTGAATATTTTTTCATTTCAAAAGGGTTTTAAATTTGCATCTTCATTTCTTTGTATACATGGTGATTATTCAGGAGTATATTGTTTAATTTCCATGGATTTGCATAGTTTTTGAATTCCTTTTCTATTGATTATTCCACTGTTGTCTGAGAAGATACTTGATAGGATTCTAACATGTTATGTTGTGAAATTTAAGCCTGTGCTCCATTTTGAGTTAATTTTTGTATATGTTACGAAGTTTCTCTTTGGTTCTTGCCTTTTTGTTTGTTTTGCCATGGATGTCCAAATGGTCTTCCATTTAATTGCTTTTGCATATTTGTTGAAAAGTGGAGACTATACATGTTACTTTATTTATGAATTCTCTATTTTGTTTTAATGATCTATATTTTGATCCTTTTTCCAAAACCACACAATCTTGTTTATGGTGAGTGTTAATATCTGATAGAGTGACTCCTATATTTCTTGCTATTTCATTGTTTTTTAAAACCTACTTTAGGGCCTTTGTCTTTCCATATAAATTTTGTGCTAAGTTTGTCAAGGTTTACAAAATATTTTATTGGAATTTTGATAGGAATCTATAGGTCAACTTGGTGATATTTGAAATATTTTACTGTGTTGAGTCCTCTAGCACATGAACGTGTTGTTAGTATTGTCATTTATTTATGTCTTTAAATGATTGGCATTTTGTAATTTTACATATAGATCCCATACATGTTTTGTTAAGCTTATTCATAACTGTTTCATTTTCTTTGTAGTAATTGTACTTGGTTTTGTGTTTCAAATTTTGGTTTTCACAAGTTTATTGTTAGCATTAGAAAAGGTATTGATTTTGGGGGGTTTATCCATATTCCAAAACATTGTTGCAGTCACTTATATTAGTTCTAAATGTTCCTTGGTAATTTGTTGGGATTTTCTACTTAGCCATGTCATCTGAATTAGAAGCAGTTTTATTTCTCTTTCCAATATGTATACTTTATATTTATTTTTCTTTTCTTAATGCAGTGGCTGGAATTTCTAGTACTATGTTGAATGGGAGTGGGAAGAGCAGACAGTTCTTGCTCTTCTTGTTTCTAATAATTAGAGAAAAGAATTTAGTCTTTCACCATTAAGAATGGTAGCTGTGGATTTTTTTAGGTGCTTTTTATCAACTTGAGAAAGTTTCCCTCCATTCCTAATTTGCTGTAAGTTTTTATTGTTAATGTGTATTGAATGTTGTTAAAGGCCTTTTCTGATTCAATTGATCATGCCTTTCTTCTTTAGCCTGTTAATGTGGTTGCTTATATTGATTGATTTTCAAATGTTGAACCGATCTTATTGGTCTGGAATAAATCCTACTTTATCATGGTGTGTAATTGCTCCTTTATATGGTAGAGTTGATTTGTTCTTTTTCTAGTTTCCTGAGGTAGGAGCTTAATATTTTAAGATTGTTCCTCTTTTCTAATGTAAGCATTAGTTTTAGCTTGGTGCTGTGTAATTTAAACTTAATTTAGTGTTTAACAATATTAATTTCCCTTTCCACACTACTTTAGCAGCACCTCACATACTTTATTATGCTATACAGTTGACCCTTGAACAACGTGAGGGTTAGGAACTCTGATCTCCCGTGCAGTCAAAATTTGTGTTTAAGTTTTGACTTCCCCAAATTTAACTACTAATAGCCTACTTTTGACTGGCAGCCTTATTGATAATGTAAACAGTCCATTAACATATATTTTTTGTGTTATATGTATTCTGTGCTGTAGTCTCACAATGAAATAGAGAAAGAAAATCATGGGGAAGGGAGAATATGTTTACTGTCATTACTTAAAAGTGCATCATCATAGAAGTCTTCATCTTCATTGTCTTCAGATTGAGTAGGCCGAGGAGAGGAGAAAGAGAAGGAGTTGATTGTGCTGTCTCAGGGTAGCAGAAGTGCAAGAAAAATCTGTGTATACTGGAACCTGCACAGTTCAAACCCATGCTGTTCAAAGGCCCACTGTGTTTTCATTTTCATTCATTTCTATGTTTTTTATTCTCTTTGTGATTTCCTCTTTGATTCAGAAATTATTTAGAAGTGTATTGTTTACATCCTTAAGCATTTACAGATTTTTAAAATTATGTCTGTTATTGATTTCAAATTTGAATCCATTGTAATCATAGAACACATTTTGTATGATTTTAATGCATTAAAATGTGTTCGAATTTTTTTAATGACCCAGGATATGGTCTATCTTGGTGACTTCTTCATGGGCACTTGAAATTAATAATGAGTTTTCTGCTGTTGTTGTGTGGGTTGTTTTGTGTTTAGACATATATTTACACATATATCTTCTGTTTTTTTTTTTTTTGTTTAAAGAACTTTCTTCAGTCATTGTTTAAGAGTATGCTGATGAAAATACTCATATATGTAACAACGTATATATTTTATATACTTCATATTGAATTCTTTCATATCCTTGCAGATTTTATTTCTACTAGTTCTACCAGTTATTGAAAGTCAGATATTGAAATCTCCTAATTTAATTGTGGATTTGTCTATTTCTCCTTTCAGCTCTGAGTTTTGCTCATGTATTTTGAGGTTCTATTAAGATACACATAAACTTAGGATTATTATGTCTTCAAGGTTGAGCCATCCTTTCAGCATTATGTAATGCCATTCTTTAAATCTAGATATCTTATGTATTGTAAAGTCTATAATAGCTGATATTAGTAGGCATTTTTACTTTTTATTAATGCTTGCAGTTATATCTTTTCCAATCTTTTAATTTCTACTGACCTGTGTTGTTATACATAGAGTGAGTTTCTTATATATAGCATGTTTTTGGATCATTTAATTAGAAATTCTAATTCATTCTGCCAGTCTCTGTCACTTACATGGTATATTTAGACTGTTTACATCTTAATATCTTATTGTTATGTTAGACTTTTGTTTGTAATTTTTAAATGTTTTTGTTTTTTTGTTTATTTCTTACCTGTTTTTGGTTTCTCTTATCTGCCTTTCTGTTCATGGATTCTATTTCTGTCATCTCCATGGTACTCGTGAACCTATACAGCAAAGTTTGTGTTTGTTTTGAATGGTTGTATTTTTCAGTTCTTTAATTTCCATATGAGTCTTTTTTAATATTATCTATTTCATTATGGAGCTTTGCTGGATATTCTTATTTGTTTAAGAAAATTCACAATCCTTGTTGAAGCATTTTTATCATATCTGATTTAAAACCCTTGCCTGGCAGGGCATGGTGGCTCATACGTGTAATCTTAACCTATTGAGAGGCCAAGGCAGGAAGGTCATTTGAGGCCAGGAGTTTGAGACTAGCTGGGACAACATAACAAGTCCCAGTGTCTATTAAACAAAAAAATAGCTGGGGGGTGGTACCTGTGGCTCAAAGGAGTAGGGCACCTGTCCCATATGCTGGAGGTGGCGGGTTCAAATCCTGCCCCAGCCAAAAACTACAAAAAAAAAAAAATAGCTGGGACTTGGGGCTCATAGCTCAGCAGTTAGGGCACTGTCCACATATAGTATCCAAGAACCCCCCAAATAGCCACATGTTGTGGTGGGCACCTGTAGTCCCAGCTACTTGGGAGGCTGAGGCAGGAGAATCCCTTAAGCCAAGACTTTGAGGTTGCTGTGACGCTATGGAACTCTACCAAGGGTGACATAGTGAGACTCTGTCTCAAAAAAATAAATAAAGAAAAAATAATAGCTGGGTATACACTGTGCCCTAGCTGCTGAAGAGACTTTGAGGTTGCAGTGAGCCATGATTGTGCCACTCCACTCTAGCCTGGGTGATAGAGTGAAACTTTGTCTCTGAAAACCAAAAAATTTTGCCAGGTAATTTGAGCAACTGATTTATCTCACTGGTGGGATTTATTAGTTTGCTTTTCCTATTCAAGTTTTGATTTTTCTAGTTCTTAGTATGACAAGTGATTTTTATTGCATTTGGATATTCTATTATGAGAATGTGCATCCAATTTAATCTTCTTTCTTATTAACAAGCTGTCCTGTGTTGAGGCTCAGCATGGTAGCTGGCTGGGTGTGTAGATTTATTCAGCTTCCCACTGGCCCCTGCCAGTTTCACCCAACAGAAGTGGAGCCCTGACCTTCATTGCAGCAAACAGAGGAGGTGAAGCTTAGCTTCCCCTTAGGCACCTTCCCAGGGAATGTTGGGCCTCCTACTGGGGCCGCCTTGTTGCTCCAAGTGGTGACATATTCTTGACTCTCCACTGAACTGTGCACCCACCAGGGTGGAGAAGAACTTATTGCTTGCCTGGCTTTGTTGTTGCAGAGTGGGGGTGGAAACTCAACTTCTGCTGGCCCCTGTTGACACCAGGGCAGGTAGGAAGTGGAGTGTCAGTAACCTCTCCTATAATTTTATTCTGCTTCTTTGATGTCAGGGGAGAGTAAAGGTTCCACCTCCCATATGGGTCCAATTCACAAGGAAGGGAAGAGGGAAGCAGAGGATTGATCAGCCCCAACTCACACCACATCCTTTAGTCGCACTAATACCCATGGCCGTAAGGTTCAGCTCCCCACTAGTCCCTGCTCATTTGGTGAACACTGATAGACACCCCTCATTCAATGTTGTTGCTGTGAAGAAGGTGGAGAGGTCCAGGTCCTTACTGGGCCCCACTGATACCAGGGGTTGGGGGACTGACTGGCCCTGACCCACACATCCTTGTTGAGGTCATGTTCATGTTGAGAGAACATTTGGTTTTGGTTCCTGGCTCCAGCCCTGCAGGGTGGCAGGACCCAGAGTGCTGACTAGCCTTGCCTTACACCATTTGCTAAGTCTTGCTGCTACTGGGCCAAGGTGACATGATCCTGGAAAAGAATGAGAGCACAGCAGAGAGCCTCCTTCTAGACAGGGAATGGGGGATCAGCTCCCTCTCCACCCTGCCAATACAACTTGGGAAGAGGAATCAAAGTGCCAGCTACTTCCGCTGAGCGGGGGATGAAAAATAATCTATTCAGTCTCAAAAAACTTATTGCGACAAATAAATTGGAGAGTTTCCTGCTTCACCATGAGGAGAATGGAAGATCAGGCCCCACTCACCCCATTGGTTTGTTGGCACCACCAGGCAGGGGAATTAGAGCCCTGACTGCTTCTGCTGGTGGGAATTGAGGAGTAGCTCTCTGCCTAGCCCTGTCCTCACCACTGCATAGGGAACCAGGCACTGCTGCTCACTTCTGTCGGGTGAGAGGGGAGGGTAACAGATTATTTCCCTGCTGGGTGTTTCTGGAACCATAAGAGTGTATATATGTGTATTTGTATGGTTTTTCAACTGGAGTTTGGCTAAAGTAGGGCAGGTACTTATTGCCAAAAAAAAAAAAAAAATTACCATCATTTCCTCATTCCTGGAGAAGACAGCTTCACAGAGCTTACCTGTGCCTGTTGGCAGTTTTAGGTTAGAGGCTTCTGAATGTATGTGTGGTAATAAAAAAATGAAAGCCATGTTGTTCCTCCAGTCCTATATACATTTTTTGTCTCTTCTTTCCACTTTGAAGGGTGATACAGTAATTACTTTGTCGTGTTATGTTTTGGGCTTTTTGATCACAGGGAGTAGACCTGAGAGGAATAAGACTGCTCCATCTTTGTCAGAACCAGAAGCTAGATGGTGTTTTCAAAAGGACTTTGTCTACCCTCTACCATTTAAAAATGCCTGTTGGTTATAAACTCTCCATCATGTTTAAAGTGCATTGGCTAAAATGGTAGGAGATTATAAAAGTTAGTAAAATGAGTAAAGGAGAAGATGCGCTGGTCAAATATTGCAAAGTCCACACCAATGAGGCCAGACGTGGTCTGCCTTAGTAACCGTTCTATGGAGGGAGAGAACCAATAGGGGATGTGTGTGTGTGAAAGTAAATTTATTAGGGAGAATTCGTTCACGTTATTACAAAAGTAAAGTCCCATAATAGGCTCTCTGCAAGCTGGAAAATGATAGATGCTGGTAGTGTGACTTGAAACTGGGGAAGCTGACAGGCTGCCACTATGAGGTCAAAGGCCTGAAAGCCCATCTGAGGCTAATCCCAGAGTCCAAAGACCAACGAGGCTGGAGTCTGATGTCCAAAGGTAGGAGGAGGCTGGGGGAGGGAGAAGAGAAGAGAGAGAACACTAGTATCACCCTGCAGATGGTAAAATGACTCAGTAGGCCAACAGGTGTGTCCTTTATTGCCTGTGACTATTTCAACTACTGCTGCTGGTGGTCAGCCATTTCTTTCATGTGTGTAAGTAGAAGATTAACTCAATTAGAAGTGTCGACTTGGTAACACTTAGCATTTCACTTGGCATCGGTGTGTCAACATTTCAGCTAATTTGCCGGACCCTGAATACTTCAGGGGGAAGAGAAATTGCTAATGTTTTATATTAAACATGGGGTAGAGCTTGGGGAGATAATACAGATTTATACTTTATACTTTTTAACATTTTACTTCAATTAATTCTGGCAGGTATGTCTTTTTAAAATAACTTCAGATGTTGAAATGATGTTTGTGGACCCGGAAGAGTTGTCTTTTTTTCATGTTATGGTGGCTATCCCTGTAGTTGCTATCTAATTTGGCTTGTGATTGAGGGAAATTGGAGTCATTTAATGCAAAAATGATTGTCATTCCTTGCACATATTATGGCAAGGAGTTTTTGTGTTATTGTATGTGGTTTGGTGTTTATTTGTAGCATACGTAACTGGTTCATGTAGTGATTAAAATAATAAGTAATGCTTAATCATGGTTAAAATAAATACCAAGGATAAATTCCTCTATTAATTAGTGTGAGCTTACCCAAATTAGCATCTTTAATTATGAGCTGTTGTTAATTTTTGTTGCATCTTATTAGATATACTGTTCTAAATCATTAACAGTGGTGTAATTGAGCCTTAATACAGGTGACATACTTATATAGTAGAAACTCCAATGGGAAAATGTAAGTACTTAGAAGTCCATTATTTTAGATAATAAACAGAATGAGAAAATTCAAGTAGAATTTTAAATTAAGCATAAAAAAATGTATTAAGTTTGGATTTTGAGCCAAACTTCAAGCATTAAAAAATCAGAATTATGGGTGGCGCCTGTAGCTCCAAGGAGTAGGGTACTGGCCCTCTATGCTGGAGGTGGTGGGAACAAACTCAGTGCCAGCCAAGAAAACTGCAAAAAAAAAAATCAGAATTATGTCCCTGTGCATGAAGTTTTTGATTCAAGTTTTTTTTGCACTCAGGCTCATCTTTGCATGGCTTTCTGTTTTCTTAAGTCAGGTTACATTTATTTCTATTACAAACTTCTGATGTATTCCTTAGACTTATCCCACCTTATGCCTTTTTAAATAGCAAGTGGCAGGGAAAGTATTGTTACTGCTTCTTGATATTGAGAAAGGCGACTGCTCAACTAGTGTGCAGGTGTGTAGTTGTAAAATAGTGGCCACAGCAGAAGTGAAATACCTAGAAATTGTCCTGAGATTGGATTTTGTCTGTGCTTATGTTTTTATTGATGTATGTACATTCTTGTGTAGGCTAATTGCTTTGTGGCAATATTCTTCAATCTCTATACTATTGGCATTTTGGACTGGACGATTCTTTGCTGCATTAGGCTTTCCTCTACATCCTGGGATGATCAGCATGGCCTCTACCCACCCAATGCCAATAGGAGACTTCCCGCAACCCTACCTAACCCCTTCCCCTTCTGTGACAGTCAAACATGTCTGCAGATATTGCCAAGTGTCCCATGAGAAATATTGTTGGTGGAGAGAAACTACTTTAGAGTCTTTTATTTGGCTATTTGCTTTCCTCATGATATAGCCAGTATTAAATAGCTATGGCTGAAAAATTTTTTCGAGTGTATATGCTGCAATAGCATACCTTTATAGAAAAGGCTTGGATTTAAGGTTAACCATATTCAACTTTGATAAATTTATCAAAGCATAAAATAAACATCAGCATAAAAAGGAAATTCTAAAATGGCTTATGCAGTTGTTAAGAGTGTCTAATGAGAATTCTGAATTGATGGTTTTATTTTTAGGAAGAGTAAAGCATTAAAAGAATTTTGAAGGCAAAACACATTTTTTTTCTGAGTGTGGACGGGATAAGTAGTGAGCCCCCATAGTGTTGAATTACTTAAATGTGTATTTTGATCTAAAATGGGATACAAGTTAAATAAAGGCAAATTAGGTTATAGATAAAAATTCCTGTTCAAAGAGAGTACATAAAATTGTCAGCCTCAAAACAGTGTTGTGCTTAAGGGAGAAAAAACAGTTTTGGTTCTATGGGAAGATAAGGAGTTCGGCACCTCATCGGTTTGAAAGGACAACTGTCTTGCAGAAGTTTCAAAGTGTTTGGGGTGACATAGTCTTTGGCTATGAGATTAGATGATTAGAGTTAAAAATGTCTGGACCAGTTGATAGAAACCATCTGCCAAAGTGACAATGGAGAGACATTTGTAGGGGACTTTTCTGTGAAAATTCTGTTGATCATTCATTTTTGTGAAGAGTTTGAAAGGACAGATCAAATGATTTGTATGATGCTTTCTGTCTTTAAAAACTTTTTTATTTAAAAAATGATGTACATAAAACACACTGTACTTTTTGTGTACAATTTTGTTAGTTTTGGGGAATGTGTGCTATTATGTTACCACTATCCAAGCAATACATGTAAGAGTTCTATAACCTCCGGATGTTCCCTTCCAGCGGTTCTCAACCTGTGGGTCGCAACCCCTGTGGGGGTCAAACAACTCTTTCACAGGGGTCACCTAAGACCATCCTGCATATCAGATATTTACATTACGGTTCACAACAGTAGTAAAATTATAGTTATGAAGTAGCAGCAAAAATAGTTTTATGGTTGGGGGTCACCACAACATGAGGAACTGTATTAAATGGTTGTGGCATTAGGAAGGTTGAGAACCACTGCCTTAGGCTGTCTTTTTATAGACATTCCCATCTTTCTCCCTGCCCCCCATTAATATTTGAGCTTTTTTTATGAATAAATATTTAGGAGAAGGATTGCCGGGTCACATACTAGGTGTGTGTTGAAATTTTAATGCAAGTTGCCAAACTTTTTTGGTGGTAGTTGTACCATTTTGCCTTCCCCCTGGAATGAGAGATTGTGGGTACTTGATAGCATTTGGCATGGTCAAGGTATTTATTTGGCCTTTCTTCTGACAGGTGTTTAGTGGCATTTCATCATGGTTTTAATGTGCATCTCCCTGATAATTGATGATGAGGATTGAGGATCTTTTCAGGTTCTCATTCGCCTTCCAAGTAACATATTTTGCCTTGTATAACACACACATTTTTGCCCAAAGTTTTGAGGAAAACTAAGGATGCACATTATATAAGGGTAGTAATAATTTGTATCTATATAATATTTTTAATTTATTTATGATTATTCATTGAAACTATAACTCTAAGAAGCAATAACAATATTTGTATGCAAAATAAATATCCTGGAATAAGGTAATCACTTTTGTTGAACTTTTGATGAGCTTGCAATGAAAGCATTTTCAGCCAACCAAGAGCCACATGTTTCTCTTCACACACTTTAGGCAGGAACTAGCAATCTTGCTGATGTTTTTATAAAGATTATTTGGGAAATCCCTTGGAAAATGTTGACAAGGTTTTTGTGCCTTGCAAGTTTTAAGCTAATAGGTATTAAATAAACTAAAGAGTATGGCAGCAGAGCTCTGAGAGACACTTCGGACCTCCTGCCACCAAGAGCCTCACCAGATTGTGGGGGCAGCAGGAAGAGAGGCTTCCTCAGATGCCACACAGAGGAGCAAAGTGACGGAATCCTCCAAATGGCCGGAGATGAAGACGGATCCTGGAGCAGCGTCAAACTGGGATCTCTGTTTTGACCAAGATGATAAAGGAAAAGGGTAAAAGGATTGTATGAGAAACACTGATGATACTCAGGGACACCTAAGTGATGTTTTATCTTTATGAAGAGAGAAAGTTTGAGTATGAGGACATGAACGAAACTTGCCCCCAAACTTCCAGCAGACTCTGAGAATCGAGTTTTGGAATTTCATTCTTATATTATCAAACTCTGAAAGACTGACAACTTGAGGTGTCGCAAATTGCTAGTATGAATGAGGGCCCACTCGCAATGGATGTGCCATCCAACAGAACTGTCAAGTAAGCAAAGACCATGACTGTTAAGGTAGTGGACAGGATAAAACACATTTCACTGTTGTTCTAGGGCATTGTGCAGAAGGGACAAACCTAGGACCTGTGATCATCTTTAAAAGAAAATCATTTCCAAGGCCAGGCTCATGCCTGTAATTCTAGTACTCTGGAAGGCCAAGAAGGGAGGATTGATCTCAGGACTTTTAGATCAGCCTGAGAAAGAGTGAGATCTGGTCTCTATTGATAATTGAAAAATTAGCTGGGTGTTGAGGTCAGCCTGTAGTCTCAGCTACTTGGGAGGCTGAGGCAGGAGGATTTTTTGAGCCTATGAGTTGGGGTTTCTCTGAGCTAGGATAACACTATGGCACTCTATTCTGGGTAACAGAATGAGACTCTGTCTCAACAAACAAACAAATTTCTGAAGGTTCCAAGGGAGTTATTGTCCGCATACATAAAAAAGGATGGATGGATGAAGAAAGTGTGGAAATTTGGTTTGACAAAGTATAGTCAAGAAGACCTATAGGAATACTTAAAAAAAACAAAACAAAACAGCTTTGCTTAGTTTTGATTACTTCAAAGCCTATGTTGCATAAAGTGCAAAAACTATCGCAGCAGACCGTGACACCTTTTGGACTAACCAGCCAACTGCAGCCACTTCATGTGTCAGTAAACAGCCCTTTAAGGCCCTAACAAAGAAAGTGGACTTCGTGACTGCAGTCAGCTGGTGATGATTTAATACCCACAGGCAGAATCAAGAAAACATCTATTGCCCACGTTTGTGATTGGATCCTAAGATCCTGGAACAGTGTCAAGAAGGAAGTGCCTGTGAAGTTGTTTAAAAAATGCAGCATCAGCGATGTTGTGGATGAAACTGAGGACCATGAGCCAGGTGTGGTGACTCACGTCTGTAATCCTAGCACTCTGGGAGGCTGTGAGAATAGTCTCAGCAAGAATGAGACCTCATCTCTGCTAAAAATAGCAAAATTAGCTGGGTGATATGGTGGGTACCTGTAGTCCCAGCTACTTGGCAGGCTGAGGCAACAGGTCTCCCTGAGCCTGGGAGTCTGAGGTGGCTACGTGCTGTGACACTATGGCACTCTACCCAGGGTATGGAATAAGACTGTGTTTAAAAAAACAAAACAAAAGACACGGGTAAGGAAGACATTGAAGGAGGTAGTACTTCTGACATTGATGGTGAGGAAGAGTGTTAGGCCTTCTATGATGCATAAATATCATAAATTTGTTACCAGTACATGAAGATTCTCATACCTTGAGTCTGTTCTTATATCTTGTAATTGTTTATTACATAAAATTTCTTGTATTGTAATATGTTAAAAAATGCTAAAATTCCTTTATAATACAAAAAAGTACCTAAATTTAAATAAAAATTCAAATAAAACAATTAAAGCAAAAGATTTTTTTTTTCCTGGAAGTTTGGGCCAAAAAAAGTTGTGTGTGCATTTTATAAAGCAAAATACGATATTTATTTTCTTTTGTGATGTGTTTGATCAAATCTTTGCATTTCACAAACCCATGTTGTCCCTTTTCTTTCAGTGGTTCTTTGTGTGTTCTGTGCATGAGTCTGTGGTCAGACATCTGTTTAGCAAATATTCTCCCAGCTTGTGGCTTACCGTTACTTTCTTTCGATGGTATCTTTTATAGATCCAGAAGTTTTCAATTCTGCTGGTTTGGTTCCCTCCACAGCTGTTTGCTTTACTTTTTAGCGCACTCAGGTGTTTTTTATTTATGATTAGCAGGGTAAGATAGGCTGAAGTGGAGTAAAGTATTAAGGAGCTGTATAATGCTTTTCATTTTCAGTGTTTTACAAACATTATTTTTGATCCATTAATAATTTTAATGATTGTTATTTTCTATATTATAATAGAAAGTTAAAAAAAATCAAGTGCATTAAGATTGTTTTAAATTCATAAAGAGGGCCGGGCGTGGTGGCTCACACCTGAAATCCTAGCACTCTGGGGGTCTGAGGTGGGTGGATTGCTTGAACTTAAGAGTTCCAGACCAGCCTGACCAAGAGTGAGACCCTGTCTCTAAAAAATAGAAAAGAAACAGCCAGGTGTGGTGGTGCATGCCTATAGTCCCAGATATTTTGGAGGCTGAGGCAAGAGGATCCATTGAGACTAAGAGTTTGAGGTTGATGTGAGCTATGATGACACCACGGTACTCTAGCCAGGGTGACGTGGTGAGACTCTCTCAGAAAAAAAGAAAAAATAATCAATTTATAAATAATACAATGTAACATGGAAAACAAACAGGGATGCAAAACATCTGGAACAACTAAAACCTGAGATACACATTCTGTGTAGTGTGTGCTGACTGGAAGCTCCTAGAGTGCCAATTATTTGTATGCCTTATTTAATGTTTACCTTTTTTTACATATTCTTTTTAGTATTTTTGAAACTCCCTTGATTAAATTTTCAATTTACATATTTGGTAGAAAACAATTAATTTAAAAACTATATGAAAAGGTTATTAACGAAGTTGTGTTCTCACCACATGGAGGAAGGTCATTTTGGGTCATTATTCTTCAGTGACACCATAGAGCAGACTTGATTGAGCAAGTGTACCTGGGCTTAGTGCAATACTAAGGGTCAGCTAAGGTCAGCCAAGGTTCTTTCTGTTAACAGATGTCAAAAGATGAAAAGAAGTTTTCATGGCCATTTTCCTAGAAAACAAGTCAAATCACTTTGCTTAAGACATTTTGTTTTCATTAATGAAGCTAAAACATATATTGTGTACACAATTTTTTAAATTAGATCATAGATGTGTACATTAATGCAATCATGGGGTACATTGTGCTGGTTTTATATACAATTTGAAATGCTTTCATCAAACTGGTTAACATAGCCTTCATGATATTTTCTTGGTTATTAAGACATTTGTATTCTACACCTAGTAAATTTCACATGTACCCTTGTAAGATGCACCATAGGTGTGATCCCACCAATTACTCTCCCTCCACCCATCCTCCCCACTCCCCTACCCTCTTTCTCCTTTTTCCCTTCTTCTTGGGCTATAATTGGCCCAAGCTTTCTTATGAAAGCTATAAATTGGTTTCATAGTAAGACTGAGTACATTGGATACTTTTTCTTCCACTCTTCAGATACTTTGCTAAGAGGAATATGTTCCAGCTCCATCCATGTAAACATGTAAGAGGTAAAGTCTTCCTCTCTCTTTAAGGCAGTGTAATATTCCATGGTGTACATACCACAATTTATTGATCCAATCATGGGTCGATGGGCACTTGGGCTTCTTCCATGACTTAGCAATTATTAATTGGGCTGCAGTAAACATTGTGGTACATAATATCTTTGTTATAATGTGATTTTTGGTTTTTTGGATATATACGTAGTAGAGGAATTGTAGGATCGAATGGCAGGTCTATTTTTAGATCTCTAAGTGTTCTCCAAACATCTTTCCAAAAAGGAATGTATTAGTTTACGTTCTCGCCAGCAATGTAGAAGTGTTCCCATTGCTTTTTAACATCGTAATGGAAGTCTTAGCCATTGCAATTAGGCAATGGTATCCATATAGGGTCAGAAGAGATCAAACTTTCACTCAGGGATTCTACTACAAAACTCTTAGAAGTGATAAAGGAATACAGCAGCATTTCAGGTTACAAAATCAACACTCATAAATCTGTAGCCTTTACATATACCAATAATAGTCAAGCTGAAAATACACAACAATTTTTGAGTCCTTGAGGTTACTGAAGATAGTAATGCCATGGTATTTGTCCTCAAGAAGCTATACAAGAACAAAAAAAGAAATAAGAAAGAAATGTGTGTATAACATTGGGTCTACATTTTTAGAAAATAATTTTTGAATTAAATGTAATTTTTAAAAAATCATAATTTTTAAACCAACATTTTCAAATATTTAGAAAATAAGAAAGCAAGAAAAGATAAACACGATTAATTCTTTCCAATAATTTTCTCTAGTATTAATATAATCCCTTGCGTTTTTTTAATATGTATATCTTATTTAGTTCTAACCATAATACAACCTTGTATATACATAATTTTGTCTTCTCACTTTTTAAAATGTTGTGTCATAGTTTATTTTCATGTAGATTCATATTCAATGTCTGAGGGAAGTAATAGAGATTCCCTGAGAAGACCAAAGACTCTGCTAAAGAAGGGACTGGTATTGGAGTTCAGGAAATTGCCAGCCTGATTTCCTTTAATAATGTAGAATGTTTTTTATATTCGTCCTTACAGTACAAATCTTTGAAGATTTGTCCATAACAGTACAATTTTTCTGGGATTGTAAGCTCTCAGAGGGATATAAAAGTACTAATATAACATGTTGAAAATGAAAGTATCCCTCTCCCTATCTGTATCTGTTGGTTCCTAACTGAGGCCAGGGTTTTACATACGTCATTTTATGAACTACCCTATGAAGAAGGTACAGGTGGGACTACTGAGGCACAGACTGGTTGAGGCTATTTAACAGAAGCAAGCAGAGCATCACAAGCAGTTTGGAACTCAACACATTTATCTTAGATGGAAATATATACAAAGAAAGGCCGAATGGATGGAAAGTTTGTTCAATATAGAATTAAGACCTGGAACAAAATCATATGGGCGCCGGCAGAATCTACTTAGAGGTCACAATGCCCAAGGGGAAACAACTCCAAGCAAGTCATTTAGCCTCACTCACCTTATTTCTCTTGTTGGTAAAATGCAGTGCTTATGCAAACTCAATACATGTCAAAAAATATCTGCAAGGCATTGCTTAAAATTGACCCTCTGGATTTTTTTTCATGGATCCCTGGTTATTATTTATTAAGATGTACTAGGGGCAAATCTCAAATGGAAGAAAAAATAAAAGACAGATCTGCAAAGCGAAGAAGGGGGTTAAGCACAATGCAATGGAAACTCCTGTACTAATCCAGGAGAACTTGACCTGTCAATCAAGTCTATATTCATTATTATTTTTTTTAAGATTAATAACGGTTTGTTAACTGAGCAACCTGGCAGATATTACAGCAATGTGATGAGATCTTGGGGCATCTAGGACCGGTTGATGACTGACTGACCAATTTCAAAAGATGCCATGAAGGATCATAAAGTTTAGTTCCATGTGTATTTTGATGATAGTTGCATCTATATTTAAAGCTTTCTGTCACTGGAAGCACTCTTGGTGTTGTCAGACTGTCTATTGGACTGGATGAGCTGCAACTTCTTGCAATTGAATGTCAATAAGACCAAAGCAATTTTGGTTGATTCATAGCACCAGCTTAAGCATATTCACTCGCACAGATTACATTTGACAGATAGTTACCTTCAGCTGAACTCTGTGGTTAGAAGCTTGGGCGTACTCTTGACAGTGAGCTTAGAGTTGATGCCTAATGTTTATTTCATATCCTGTTTTTACCTTCCCTAATACTGCGTGAGTAAGTCTATATTTAAATATATTCACAGCTGATGTTCTCGTCAGTCCACTGGTTATCTCTGGACAGAATGCTGTAATGATTCAATTTCATTATTTTAGCAAAAATAACTTGCCTTCCTCTAGTTTTAATTTCATTAAATCCAGTGAATAGTGATTAATCTGAAAGGGTCTCCTTGATGAGCAATTGCAACACCATAATGCAGGAAGATGCCCAAGTGCTGGGAGAATTCTCACCACTTAATAAACTTAAAAGCTTCAAAATTTGGCATTTGATTATGAACACGGAGAAAGTATGTCCCTATTTATTTGCTGTATTATTATTCTTTTATCTTTGTTCTTTAGAGCCATCAATTCTCTTCAAAGTTTAGGTATAAAATTATGCATTTCAAGAATGTTTAGACTTCTAAAATGAGTGTAATTTAAATAATACGTTCTGAAACGTTTTAATTTAACAGTAGAAGGTGTATATCCTAATTCAAAACATTTAGATTAGGAAAATAAGGAAGACTTGACATTTTATGTTCAGGAACAGGAGCAATTATGGTGTGGATTTGTTTAATATTACAGTCTTATATTCTCAACTTTCAGTTATGTTCAATTCATTAAAGATGCTGGTTGAGAAATTTAAAGGACACATAGATGTAATAATCTGAGCCTGAGTCTCGTGTTCTCTACAAATAGCGCTGTGAGGCTTTGCAATCCCTCTGTTTGACTAGGTGAATGGCAGTTGTGTTTGCATCAGCCTAAACCCAGCTCGGAAATCGTGATTTTAAAGCAAACACGTCTTACTTATGCATTTCCATCTTTTCTAGAATCTACGATTTTAAGACATCAAACAGTTCAAATTATGTAGTTATACATTTCACACAGGAGAAAAATTCATGCTGAAGTAGGGAAAATATTTTTCAAAAATATTTTCTCTACATTTACTGGCATAGTTTCTCTTTCTTACTCTTTTAAAAACTGACAGTCAAGTTTTTTTTTTTATTTTATTTTTCTCTTTTACTGACAGCTAGTCCATGTAGTGACAGTTCAGAAGCAAGATGTAAATGTAAGTCACTATTATTTTGTCCACCTGATACCTGTACATTAGTAGAAATGCTTGGCTATATTTTAAAATAAAAACTAAATTATCTCCAATGCTTCTGATGAAATAATGTAGAGAAAATCCATTCTTGGTTAATAAAAATGGGTTTGAGGCAAGATTGCCGTGTACTTAGAATTAGCATACTTTCCTCATTAGATGTGATTGATATTTGTGTTTTGTTTTGTTTTTTGGCCGGGGCTGGGTTTGAACCCACTACCTCCAGCATAGGGGGCTGGTGCCCTACCCTTTTGAGCCACAGGCACTACCCTGTTTTGTTGTTTTTTTTTTGATGTGATATTTGTACTGAAGAAAATAGGCTAATTATTTAAGGTGTATATTTTCTGTTAGCTGTAAAACTTCGTACCATGTATATCTCCTTTAGAAATTAAAGATACGGGTATAAGTGGAGGGAAGAAAGTTGGTTAATGATTGTCAGGTTAAGAATTTGCTCCAACTTAAATATGACTCAAGATGAAAAATTAAAGATGGTTTCTATTATAGTTAGAAAAATCCTGTTTAGTAGACTTATCTCTTAAAAATGCTCTGTAAGTGGTTAAATATGGACAGTTATATTCCTTTGATGGAAGCATATTAGGCCAGACTGGACCAACACTCTTACCATAGAAGGACTCATTTCCTTGTTTCCCTTAAAAAGTGATTCGTCATTTTTCTACACTATAAGGAACAGTGGAGTTTCAGAACTCAGCACGGGGCCTGAGGTGATAAACCAGTGGTAGTATTTCTTTACTGCTTCAACAGCAGCCACAGGATATTAGTCCATGCTTTGTTTTGGGGAAAAAAAAAAGTTTTTTGGTCCCAACATTATTGTCCCATATATAGGAATTGGTAGCCGTGGGAGACTTAGCATTTACAGATTTTTTATATTGAATCATACAGTTATAAACTAGTCAATTTCATCCAGAAACCTTTTCCTCTTTCCACTTAGATGTTCCAGAAATGGGCTCGTTTGGATCTTTTAATTATTATATTCGGCCTCTGCCACTACTTTTAATATTTTGCTTCTCACGCTGCCAACTGATGTAGCTTTATGAAAATTTGTCATATAAAATTAAAATTGATTTGCCTTTAAATGTGGCAGATTTCATGTCCCTTTCAATGTTGGAAGAATCCCTAGTAGGGGGTCCAGGAAAGACCTGGGCAATAAGGTACAAAGGCAGGAATTCCTCATAGCAAAAGCAGCAGGAGCTTCCTTGGCAGGGGCGTGGGGAGTGGTGTCAGCAGCTTAGAAGTGGCTGCTGGACTGTGGAGTGGTATGTGGATAAATCAGAGTGCTGGCTTGTCTCTGATGTCATTCTTTGATTTTTCTCTCTGTTAACATGACATTTGCATTTTCGTCTGACGGAGAACAAGGCCTTGTGCAAATGCTTCATGACATGTGTAGAAAGCGGCTTTTAGGTTAAAAGTGATGATGTTTTTCTTGTTCCCTAAGTTCACAATAAAAAAAAAAAAATTGATCCTCTGGTTCTTAAATCACTTGGAATTTCTTTGTTTGCAATTTGTATTCTAATTAATATCTTAAATGCAGAAATTTTTCCTTACAAAAAAAAAAAAAAAGAAAGAAAACCTACTAAACAACAAAACAACAAAGTCAGTGGGTTACGAGCAGCCACAGCCCAAAAGCAGCATCACCGAAACCAGCATAGTTAATGGGTTTCCAGAAAAAAAAAAGAAAATCTTTTGGGAGAAGATGCTTCAGTATTGCTTTAATGCAAACACCTCGGAAGGGAGAAGGGTAAAACAAGTTCAATTTATAGAAAACGTATATCTCTCGCCATGTTTCATTGCCTTCTCAATTTGGAGACACATTTTGGGCACCTTGCTGTACATGAAAATTAGATTTTCTTTTTGAGAAAATAATGGTTATAATTAAACTCCCTGAGTTAAATTTACAGAAGTCTGTCACTTTTAACTTTAAATAGCCAGGTAACTGGCTCGTGGTAGAGTAGTCCTGGGTGAGGACGCTTTTCTCCTCTCCAGTAATGCTAGTCAAGGGGAAGCTAGTTAGCGTGTGACACATGCTTCATTCTCGGGAGGTTCGGACAAAAGAGAAGGTCAGAGGGTCAGGAGAGCCTGACGCTATTCAACTAGATATTTGAGTAGAATTCCCACACCAGAATTTGGCCTCATAGCTAATTCAGACCCTGTAATAATGGGGGAAGAGGGCAGATGGAGATGTCCTTTCAGGTTAAATGTTAAAATAAGGTCCTTTATTTCTGTCTCTGGTGGCATAGGGCATTAAAAACCCTCTGACACATTTTGAAAGTGTTGCTATAAAATAGATTTTAACGTTTGAGGATCTGTAAAGGGTATTATTGAGTACTTAATAGATTCCATGTTTGCCTACCGAAGTCACTGCGCTGTCAATATCTACCTCATTAGTTTGTAAAATATTTCACTCCACCGGGAAACTTTGAACTATATTCAGACAAATTCTGTACCCAAAGTTCTCATGTAAATAATTACAAAATGTTCAGCATCTAAAGAAATTTGTCTGAAAGTAACAATATTTAGGGCTACATAACTGAACTTGCATGGAACATTCTGGGCAGTAAAATCAAATCTATCTTGAAGACTTTTCATCCACTCAGCTATATTAGACTAAATTGTTGAAGTGGAAGACAGAAACTACATTGCTGATGAATTTCATAGTTTGTTGTTTTTGCCAAAATGCAATCATTTTTGAGTCCTATTCTTTTGTAGCTTAGGAAAACCAAATATAGGTATTGGAATAATAAAACTTTGACTGTTTTCCTTGTAACCAATTCTTTATTAGTTTTATGAGTATTTCTGATATTCACTTTTTTTGTTTTTGTCTTTTATGTATTATATCCTATTTCATGGAAGTATAAGATTTACACATTCTGGGTCTTTCAGGTCTTGTATTGTTTTCTGCTTTGTACAAAATAATCATGTTCTTAAAAGGAATTCATTTTGTTGTACTTCAAAAACACTTTTATGTTCTATTAGAATTTTTAAGTTGTTCTATGACAATATTCTCAGAGCCGGAGCAGTTAAATGGTAGAATTGGTGTTTAAGCTCTTCCCATAAAGCTGGAATAATATGAACAAAGTCGTGAGTTACTATTTTTTTTTGATGACTTCTGTGTTATTTACAATTGCTGTGCAATTTAATTTATCTAATTTACCACTATACGACACTGTGTAGAGGTTTTAGAAATGAGAAGCGTTTAAATAAAATCTCAGTCTGAAGGAATTTAGTTGAAGAGATGAGACATAAATGCTAGTGACTGTAACATTTAGAGAACGATGTCATATGCATGAGTTGCTGAGAATAAGTTGTAATTTCTTCTGATTGTGGTGGTGCTTCATGCGTTATGTAGGTTTATGCTCGGCCTTAAGATTTTAGGGGGCAGACAAGGGGAAAGAAGAATTCCAGAATTCAGGATCAGGATGGAGAAAGGCAGAAAGGTTAGAATATGGATGAAGACTGGCAAGGAGTGACTGGTCCAGTTTGCCTTGAGCAGGTTTAATGCAATATCACAATTAGATGAAAACCAGAAGGAATTTTAGTATCAGGTGATAGAAACCTGAAGAAGTTGACAATAGGGTAACCAATGTTCAACAAATGGAGATTAAAGGAGGGATCTGAATGAAACAGTCTTTTGTTTATTTTAGAGTTAGGAGCAGCTTACCTCCAGAGCCGCTCTCACCCCAGAATTCCAGCTGGATTGTGCAGCAGCTCCTCTGCAGTCTCCAGTAAAGCTATTGCCCTTGTTGTCATCCTACACCCATGTCCCTGAAGTTAGATGTCTTCTCCCATATTCCACTACCTTTATTTCTCTCTTTGATTTATTTAATTTCTTCGCCCACATTGGGGCAACATCTTTATTCTACAGTAGTTTGTAACCATGCCACCTTCTGTACATTTGCAGACGCTTTGCCAACAGTTTTTTGAAGTCCTGCCTTATGTAAACACCGATTCTCTCCCTGGAGGTGTCCTTTTCCTGGCCTTCCCGATTGAAGGGTACTCACTCATCTACCTCACGCACCTGCCTGCTGGGAGCCAATAGAGGGGTAGAGATTGCATTCTTCTTTTTCTCCCATCATGCATTGGATAAAAACATTACCTTTAAAGTTTATATTAACTAGATATATACTTTTCTTTAAGACCCCCCCCTCATTTTTTTTTTGCAACCAGTGACATCTTGGACATGACCCTCTGCCAATGCAATGAAAAAATTTCCAGCAACTTATAGTCTTTCCCTGCATCTTCATGTTTTGATCAGCAACTATGTTATCTTCTCTTTCTCATCTCTTTACTACCCTTCTCAGACACACTAAAAGCCTTCTTTCTGATGATACATCCACCCTAAATGGTAACTGTAGGCTACACACCAAGTTAAGCCCTTGACTTTGAATCTGTTGGGTCCCTCTAGGTCCACTTCCTTCACTTCTAGCCTACGTCAGAAGGAATATGGCTTTAGTGGTATTTTAACCATGGTCTTCCCTTTCATTTTTCTTTATCCTTCTATTTTCTCTAAATATCCATTCTCAAATTATGCACCTGATTGCCTTCTCAATTCCTATTTACTACTTATAAACTGCAGAATGACACTGAAGAAAAATAAACAGGTGTATAGATTGAGGCCACTATAAATTAATGATTTCCGGATGGAACTAGATCCTCAGTATAGCCTTAGGGTAAATTCCAGAGGTGCAGCTGTTGATTCAAAGGGTGTGCATAATTTTTTTTTGTTGTTCATATTGATTTATTGCCTTTAGAAAGTGTTTTGACTAGGTGGACTCCTATCAAAAGTTTCAGGACCTGGAAAAATTTGCTACAAAGCAATTGGAGTGTTTATTCCTTAAATTTTTTTCAATGCAGGAAATTATACTTTTTATTTTCACTAATCTAATGGGGAAAATAGTATATTCTTGTTTCATTTTGCATTTCTTATCTTTTCTCATGCGTATCTTATCTTCCCTAGACCTGTAGGCTGGCTGTATGTACTTTTTTCTTTTGAGTAATACCTGTTCATTGTTCATTCTTTCTTATTTTAAATGAAAGTATTTGTATAGTAATTCGAAGGATATCAAATTAGATTTTATTTATACTAGTAATTATTTTAAAATCTACTTAAAATACTTTAATTCTGTATTTCTCAATTCATAAATTTTATGTAAGAAATGTAATCTTAAGTCCCATAAGAAAGTAAGGGAATTATAATATCTTTGATTTTAAAATTCTGTCTCTTTCCACATTCTGGTTTTTGCTAGAATAAACAGGGATTCCTATCTCAGTATATTATAGCAAAATGATTTAATTAAAATGATATTTTCGATTTAAAGCATTATAATTGCATTTTAAACTGTTTACAAAGTTGTGTTTAAATGGATTCAGTACTCACTGATGCTCTTTTATAATACTAAGAAATCTCTGATTTCTTAATTTGAACTGAGTCTTCTATTTGGTGAGAGTATTTCCATTTCTGAAAAGGAACATGGCTGGTAATGTGCCTTCTGAATCCTTGCAGAGCTGAGCAGATCTTTCTAAGGCCTGCTTCCCTGGACAATGACTTGGATGATGATGAAATTGTTTTCATATACCCTTTTGTTTCTGAGCTTTTAATACACTGAATCGTGTTTCTGAAAAGAAATCTGAGACAAGCTTGAGAATTATTTTTCACTTGGGTGACCTGGTTTTTTCTTGGTGGGATTCTTATAGGTTTCTTTCTTTATCCTTAAAATCCCAGGACTACCAGCATATATCTTGGTGTTAATTAATCTTTGTTTTCTTGAGAATATAGTTGTCAGCTTTTCTTAGCTGAATATTCAGGTCATCTTTTTATAACTCAATGTTGGTCTTTATTATGTCTTGTACTTTATATCTTCATTATTTGTTTTCTTCCATCTTCTATCCCATAAGATTAGTGACCAGTATGATTCTTTTTTCCTTTTATGTATGAGATACAGGACAAGTTGTACATGCTCTAACTTGAGGAATAGGCCCTAACTCAGCAACTTATTCCAATTACCTTGTCTCTCTCTCAAGGCCTTTTCTCCTTCCCCTGAGGCTCTTGGTTTTGGTCTCTTCCTGGTTCTTGACTTAACACTGTGCACTTTTCATTGCACATTCTCCCTGGGAAGCTGCATTCATAGCCTTGACTCATAGTATTACCACCATTTTTATACTCATGATTACAAAATCTGTAATTTCTGGAATTTATAGTTCCACAATGAGCGTTTGCAATGCTGTCAGTGAGTTTTCTAAGTTTTTTTCTTTAAGACAGTCTCATTGTGTTACCCTCGGTAGATTGCCATGGTGTCACAGCAACCTCAAGTTTTTGGGCTCAAGTGATCCTCTTGTCTCAGCCTCCCAAGTAGCTTGGACTATAGATGCCGCCCATAATGCCTGGCTGTTTTTAGAGATGATCTCGCTTTAGCTCAGGCTGGTCTCGAACTCCTGAGAGTTCACCCACCTTGCCTTTCTAGAGTGCTGGGGTTCAAGGCATGAGCCACTGCTCCTGGCCCTAAAAGTTTAGTGTTATTATTCTAAATTTTAAGATTTCTTACTTCGGAATGAAGAGCTTTTTTTTTTGGTAGAGATAGTCTTACTTTATCGTAATTGGTAGAGAGCCATGGCATCACACAGCTCACAGCAACCTCCAACTCTTGGACTTAGGCGATTCTCTTACCTCAGCCTCCCGAGTAGCTGGGACTATAGGTGCCCACCATAATGCCTGGCTATTTTTTTTGTTGCAATTTGGCCCAGGACTGGGTTTGAACCCTCTACCTTCAGTATATGGGGCTGGCACCCTACCCACTGAGCCACAGGCCCTGCCCTGGAATGAAGACTCCTAATGGCTTAGCTCTGAGAATTGCAGAGCCCATACCCTATAAAGACCTCCTGCTGGACCTTTCATTCCAGCCACATTGAGCTATCTAGTCTCAACATGTGACCATCTTTCTTACACCTGTACAACTGCATGGATTCTTTACCAAGAATACTCTCATCTACTATTTATTTAGTTTTTAATCCTACTTTTTCTTTAACTCACTGACATCAAATTCTTCAGGAAACTTTTTCACATTTCAAAATCTGAGTGGAGATGTGCTCAGTCTTTCTGAGAAATTATCAGTGGTTTTAATGTGTCCCTCACCAGACCATAGAACTTTAGGTCGTGAATTTTACCTTATTTATTTTTGTTTCCCTCAGGCCTTTGCATCCTGTCTGGATGTGGTCAATTCTCAGTAAATACTTTTTGAATGAATGAGTGAATGATTGATGACATCATCCAATACTGGAACAGAATCGAAAATAGAACAGTTCATTTGGAAGCTCCTGTAAGAATGCAGGTGACCTTTGGACAATGAAGGGTTGAACTGCACTGGGTCACCTACAGGGAGAATTTTTTCAGTCAAACACTGATGGAGAATATGCAAGATGGGAAACCCACCTATAGAGAGGGCCAACTTTTTGTGTCCATGGATACCACTAGACTGACTGCAAGCTTTAAGTGTGCCTTGGTTTTGGATTATGCTGGTGTATGGGTACCAATTCCTCACATATACCAAGAGACAACTTGTAAAGGAGAAGCAATTTATTGAATATGTAGCACAAGAAAATTGAGAGAAAAAATAATTTGTGAGGTAAACTAATGGGAAAGCTTAATTTCCTTACTAATTTGGAGATTAGAGGAGCAGTAAAGGTGATTCTCTAAAGTTTTGAACATTTTAAGTCTCAGTTATAAGTGTGCCCTTCACCCGGAATATGTGTATTGCACCTGGTAGGTCTAAGTTAACGCACTCTTTTTTCCCTCTTCCTACCTAATTGATTTCATTGAGTTTCACCTCTGTATGTGCATGTAAGAGTTGACTGATTAGTCCCAATTTAGTATTGAGAACATATAGTGGTGGTTTTTCCATTCTTATGATACTTCACTTAGAAGAATGGTCTCCGTTTCCATCTAGGTTGTTACTAAAGCTGTCAGATCACTATTATCTACAGCTGAGTAGTACATCTTGGTATACATATGCCACATTTTATTAATTCACTCTTGTACTGATGGGCTGGTGGGTTGTTTCTGCATCTTTGCAATTACAAATTGTGCTGTTATAAACATTCAGCTGCAAGTGGCTTCTGACAAAATATCTTTTTTCCCTTTAGGTAAATACCCGGTAGTGAGATTGCTGGGTCAAATGGTAGGACTACTTTTCATTCTTTGTGGCATCTCCATACTGCTTTCCATAGAAGTTGCAGTAGTTTGCAGTCCCACTAGCAGTGTATAAGTGTTTTTTTTCTCTCTATACCCATGCCAGCATCTGTTGTTTTGGGACTTTTTGATAAAGGCCATTATCATTGGAGTTTGATATTTCCTGTTGTTTTGATTTGTGTTTCCCTAATGATTAGAGATGTCGAATATTTTTTCATGTGTTTGTTGGCCATTAGATTATCTTCCTTTGAAAATTTCCTATTCATATCTTTTGCCCACTTCTTAACGGGATTATTTGATATTTTTCTTGCTGATTTACTTGAAGTCTATGTAGATTCCAGTTATCAGCTCTTTATCAGAAGTATAGCATGCAAATACAATAGGACTTCCCTAGTTGATCACCCCCTACATTGACCCTTCTAAATTGACCTAATTTTCATAGACTGCACATGCATCACAGGTACATACGAATATGGTAAACCTAGTTCTGTATGTTGACCAACTTGTTACAGTCCCTTGGTGGTCAACTTACAGAGGTTCTACTGTATTTTCTCCCATTATAGGTTGTGTATTTACTCCATTGTTTGTGTTCTTAGCTGTTCAGAAACTTTTTAATATTATCAGATCCCATTTATGTTTTGTTGTAGCTGTGATTCCTTTGGTGCTCTTCATAAATTCTTCTCTAATAAATTGATAACTATTATTTAGCACATTTTACATATTAATAATATGTAGGATCTCTAAGTTACCTGTTATGCTACAATTTAGAAAATTTGTCATTAGAGAACCACAGCTTTAAGAAAATGAATTTTTTTTCTGATTATAAAAGCATTAATGCTCATTACAGACAAGTAGGATGTACTTACAATAAATCAAAGACAACTCATTAAGTTTTGAATAAACTTCTACTTTACATTCTTTTTTTTGAGACAATTTTACTCTGATGCCCTAAGTAGAGTGCCATGGCATAGCTCACAGCAACCTCAAACTCTTGCCTCCCCAGTAGCTGGGAGGTGCCTGCTATCATACCAGTTAGTTTTTCTATTTTTAGTAGAGATGGAATCTTGTTCTTGCTCAGGCTGGTCTTGAACTCCTGAGCTCAAGAAATCCACCTGCCTCAGCCTCCTAGAGTGCTAGGATTATAGGCCTAAGCCACCATACCTGGCCTTACTTTATGTATTTTAATACATTTCTAATTCTTCCCTTTCCACTTTTTTCCCTAGTATTTTTGGTTACTCTGTCTTCATAAAAACCTTCACAGTGAAAATTATTTTCTTGCTTCAGTACAAATGTGAATACATTCTTCCTCTGTTTAAATAAACACTGTAATCACCATTACTTATACTCCAGAGAATAAATTCTCCTCTTAGCCACATTTTTGTGAGCCTTCAAAATTTGTCAGACTGTATGTCTGTTGCCCCAGTGTCCTCCTATGTCCCTGGAGCTGTAACCACGTTCCCAAACCAGGGCCTTTGTAGTCTTCATGCAAGCTCTTTCTTGTGTTTATTCAACGCCTCTGCCTTCACCTTTCTTCCTCATTTCCATCCCTATTTCTTTGTACCCATGTCTCAATGACTGGCATGAATACAACTGCCTTAAAAAAAAAATCACTCTAACTCCCTCTCTCCTTTTCTGCTCTCTGCACCTATGGCAACATTTTCTCTTATTGGTTATATAACATTATACAGGAAGCTTGTGTTATAAGTAGATTTCACATTTGGTAGATTTTTGAATTTATGGATGGCAAATAATATATTCATTTATAAATCTCAACATAGCAAAATATCTCTTGCATAGTGGGTGTTCAATATCAGTAATTATTGAACTGAAAGATTGAGTGACTTTGGTAAGAGATGATGATGTTGAGAAAAAGTGGTAGGTGATAGAAGGAAAATCCAAGATATTTTCTAAATGTTGAGTGGACATTTGTAACTTTGCTAAATTCTATAATATATCCTCTTTCTTTATCCTGAAAAAATTCTTTTTTCCATGATTGGTGATTACTTGGTCATCTTTTCCTATTTATATAGCTCAGTGCTCTCTTTCTTTTCTCTAGTTAAAAAAAAAAAAAGAAACTGTGGCTAAACTAGTGATTCTGTTTTCTCTCCTATATTTTATCTCACACAGAGTTCAAAGCTATTCTTTTCTCTACACATATGCATTCACACTCAGCCTTCTCTGAACTCTTATAGCCCAGAAGATAACTGGAATTTCCTTTAAAAGGACACACATTTTCTTAACTTTTCCTATCAAGTAAAGATGTACACACACAGTCCTTCTTTCATATTCCCTAGAACTTTTTTCTTCTATATTTGGTATTTCTGGTCTTTTTGATTTTTCATGATCCTGGCACTGTATTCTGGTGCTTATACCAGTGTTGCTTCCCAATAAATAGGAGGTAGTGACAGCAGCACTCAGAGCCATTTTAAGCTTCTTGGAAAGAGATATTATTTCAAATGTGTGTTCTGAATGACCTTGCATTTAACTAGAATGAATTCCATTACTAGTTCTTTACTAATATCGAACCTCTTGCATTTTCTTTTATGCTATTTCTCAGTGACTTGGGCAGTACCTATCAATTTAATGTCATCTGTCTGCAGATTTCATTAACAGATTCCTTCTTGTAGATCATTAATGAAAACCTAAAATAAAACTGGAATTCCTTATCAGTTTTCCCCTGAAGTCAATAAATATCTAGTTTTTAATGATAGTGCTTGAATTCAAGTCCACATGAAATGTTATTTCAAGTAAGTTTGGGTTTTTACACATACATAGCTCTTTGGTTCAATAATTTCAGTTTTATTCTTTTCCTCTTCCATTGGGTTCGCCTATGATAAGCTTGCCCATTAAAATATATATTCCTTCTAAACTCTGCTTGCAGCCTAAGTGGTGCAGCCCTCTGGGGAAGGGTATAAATGTAATTTGTTTGATTGGATACTCAAGCTTTTCAATTGTTTTATTTTCCTTAGAGAAATAGAACCTTTCTAGCTTTCAGGTCAATTGGTGTAATGGTTGAATTCAGACGGAATGACACTTTCTCCCTCTTGTACATCTTTAGTTCCTCAGAGAAATCTTTGGGAAATCTGTTGACAACTTGCTGTCATCCAGCTGGTCTGATGGTATAAATGACTTAGACACTGATTCCTGTTAGTGTGAAAACCTAATGGTAAAGTGAAATTTTGAGAGATTTCAAGCACGTTATGAGTAAGGTACTTAGGCAGTACCTATAATGATTTCTTACAGTTATCAGATTTTTTCCTAGTTTTCACTGGAGAAAGGGATTTACAGTTTTAGTCTGATTAGACATCAGCAACTGATCAAAAACGCTACTACCGTGAGCTATGGAAAAGAATACACATATAGTGAAATTTGTTTTTAGGAACCAGAAAAGTAGAAGGCAGAAGAAATTAGATGGACAAAGGAAACCACAGCCTAGAATATGCACAGGGGAGAAATGTGGCTGAGGACACCACTGAGTTGTGGGGCTGCAAGCATAAAGCAGACGCCATGGGCAGGGTACTCGTGGGTGCAAATGCCACAGGAGTGTGAAGTGCAAACAGCACTTGGAGTGACAGCCTGGGTCGGATTCTCATGCACTTTCCCATCACTGGGTATCAGGCAGTGGAGACATTTGACCTCAGTTTGGAGCACAGAGGCCATGAGGAGGAAGGTGGATGAATCAGGATATGCAGTCCCCATGCCAAGAAAATGAGTTGCATTGCATACTTTTTCTGGCCCCATAATTATCATATCTAGTCCACAGTGAATAGAGACGTATTTACAGGTTGAGCCAATGCTCATATAACAGAAGTTTTAGAATATGAAAACAGAGAGAATGGAAGGAGAAAAAATTATAAAAAACATACAAAACATTATGTTAAATTTGCCCAAAGAAATGTATCTTTTAATGAAAATGGCTTTGTTCTAGGTGTTTGGACTAATGCAGTGAATTAATTAGAACCTATAGTTCTAGTTTGTGGGTGTCCAGGTGTCTGTGTATGCTGTTCACATCTTGAGGGGTGGGTAATTTTTAAGAAAAATGACCAGGCATTATACTGAGAGAAAAGTAATATCTGAAGATTAAGGTAGGATAATATGACAAAGTTTCAGAGTGACTACCTATGCCGGTGTGTGTATTCAGGGTCTCTCTGGGGTTTCAGTAAGTACACTGAGCTCTGAATGACAGTCAACACTCAGCTAATCCTACATCTCTTTATCCCCGTATCCTCTGCTGGAAAAATATCAGAAGTCCTGTGATCTCAACCTAAATTGAGGACTTACAAATTATAATTCAAAGGTGAATTTGTAGGAAGTATGGGAAACTACGGCTCAGTTATATTTACAGGGCTGGGAAGCTATGCTAATTTACTAGTGCTATAATTAAATGGGGATATGAAGCATCTGTGAAATGTCCTGAATATTATATGAGAGACAACGGGTACTATGCTGCTGCTTTTATATGAGATATTACAACTTCAGTCATTCTTACCCTACCTTTCGATTAGTTCACCATTTAATGTCCCCCTTATTCTTGATTTGCTCCTTCTAAAGAGATGAAGACAATTATAAGCTCATTAATTTTCTTTCTTTAATGAGTGCAATCCACAGGAAAATGTTTCCCCCTCCATATTTTTACACTGGACCTCACCTTCTGAGGCATGTCAATTTAGGGGAGAAAAGCTGATCCAGGCTTTGCAGAGAAAGAACTATCCTAAACACAGAGCCTTTCCAAATTTCTAGGTTTTTTTTTTTTTTTATTTGTTTATTTTTGACAGCTGCTACTTACCTGGGAGAATAAGGCTTGGAAATAAATATGTGAGAATTGCACTGGATAAATATGAATTACAAAAAGACAAAAAAAAAAGTTATTTTTCAAGAGCACCACTGAAATCTAGCAACCCAATTGCCAATTTAAAAATTTCAGATGAAAAAAGCATGCATTTATTTTGTCCAATTTGGTGACACAATATCATTTTATTTTTGTGATTGTGTTAGGGGTAAAAGAAAGAATACGATTTGCTGACTATTCTGTATTTGAACCATAAATGCCTACCTTTATGTTTGGGGCTGATATACCCTTACCTTAAGGGAATGATGATTTTCTATCATCATTTTTTTGTGCCAACAAAATTAAATATATGTGATTCCCCATTATTGATTGAGCAAAAACTCTTAGACAGTTATCATCCTATCAGCTTTAGGGCAGACAGGACCACCTGTAAACAAGGATCACGATGAAGACCTTGTTCTCAATTCTAGAATGTTTGTTAAAATAAAGAAATTCTTATTAGACCTCATGACGAAGTTCTCTGAAGGCATTTAGAGAGATTCGTATGTTTTCTTTGGATTGAAATGCCTCTTCATTTGGTTTATGAGATGTATTTTATGAAATATTTTCTTCCTACTGTCTATTGGGGCTACAAAAATCTATGAGGGCACAAAATGGAAGGATGATCTGTACTATTGAAAAGCATGCATGTTAAGAATATAAAATTAATTCACTTGTTATAAAGGGATATCCTTCGCTGTTTAAGATTCTAGCAGATGCCACTCCTGCATAGCAGAAATGAGCATTTTCTTCTGCTTTGCTTACGTGGAGGACTCTATTTCTACTTAGAAGTTACTGCTTAGGAGCTTTAGGACATTAACTGAGTACTAGTGTGAAGTGTAGTTTTTGGAATGTACAAAGAAATGATTTTCTATATATCTATCTATATATTGAGGGCTTGATTGATGAGTCTTCTGACTTAGGGTCAGTACTGAGTTCACATGTCTTGGCAAGGCTTTGGCTTACTACCTGGAAGTATAAACATAAAGGTCCACCATTTTCATCATACTGTAATTTTATCACTATTATTCAAAGAGATTTAAAAAAAAAACAATGGAATGATTTGGGGAAAAGTGATTTGAAATTCACATGTTAAAAATATTCATTTTGTTAGAAGAATATTTAAAAGCATAGAGAATATTCAGCTTCAGTAGAAGCTTAACCATCTTTATATTTTCTTCTTGTGTTTTTCACTTTTCCTACAACTTACTATTCCCCACCTTCTGCCGTTTGCACACTTGGATAAATCCTATTAATCCTTCAACAGTTGGTTTAGATGAAGCTTCGTTCATTGGATGAAGAGTAAATGAGTGTCTATTAGTTGCTAATTATAGGCATTCCTCATTTTATTGTGTTTTGCTTTATTGTGCTTCATAGATGATGTGTTTTTTCTGTAAATTGAAGGTTTGTGGCCACCCTGTTTCTAGCAAGTCTGTTGATGCTATTTTTCCAATAGCACGTGCTTAATTTGTGTCTCTGTTACATTCTGGTAATTTTCACAATATTTCAAACTTTTTCATTGTTATTCTAGCTGTTATGGTGATCTGTAATCAGTGATCTTTGTTACCATTGTCATAGTTTTGGGGAGACACAAATCATGCCCACTTAAAATGGCAAACTTAATACATGCTGTGTGTTATGACGACTTGCCTAATAGGCTGCCCTGTCTCCCTCTCCTTGGGGTTCCCTATTCCCTTAGATCCAGTAATATTGAAATTAGACTAATTCATAGCTCTAAAATGGTCTCTAAGTTTGCAAATAGAAGGAAGAAACACATACATCTCACTTGAAATGAAAAGCTCAATGGGGAAGGCATATTGAAAGCTGAGATAGGGACAAATCTAGGCTTCTTGTACCTAAGTTCTGATTGCAAATGAAAGATTTTTGAAGGAAATTAAAAGTGCTACTCCAGTGAACACACAAGTGATGTGAAGTGAGACAGCCTCATTGCTAATATGGGGAAAGTTTTAGTGATCTAAATAAAAGATCACACCAGCCACAACATCTTCTTTAGTGAAAGCCTAATAACCCAGAGCAAGGTCCTAGATCTTCAACTCTATGAAGGCTGGGAGAGATGAGGAAGCTGAAGAAGAGTCTGCAGCTAGCAGAGGTAGGTTCTTGAGGTTTAAAGAGAAAAGCAGTACATGTAAAATAGAAGTGCAAGGTGAAGCAGCAGGTGCTGATGTAGGCGCTGCAGCGAGTTATTCAGCTGATTTAGCTGAGTTCATTGATGAAGGTGGCTACACTAAACAGCAGGTTTGCAATATACTCAAAATAATCTTCTCTTGGAAGAAGAGGCCATCAAAGACTTTCCTAGCTAGAGAGAACTTGACGAGCAGTGTAAATGTTCATTTACGATTCTGGAAATCTTAGGGCCCTTAAAAATTATGCTAAATCTACACTCCCTGTGTTCTATCAATGTAACAACAAAATCTGGATGATAGTATACTATTGACATCACAGTTTACTGAGTAACTGAAGCTCAGTGAATGATAAGACATTCTGCTCAAACAAAAAGATTCCTTTTAAAATATGACTGTTCATGACAAAGTACCTGCTTGCCCAAGGGCTCTGATAGAGTTGTTCACAGAGATGAACATTGTTTTCAAGCCTGCTAATGTATCCATTCTGCAGCCCATGGGTAAAGGAGTAAGAACTCACAGGAGATCTTTTTGCAAAGGAGTGACATGATCTGACGTCATTTCAGCAAGAATCCTTGGACCGCTGTCTTAAAAGCAGCAGCCCAAGAAGACAAGTAAAGAGCAAAAGGGAGGATAGTTAGGAGGCCACTTCCAAAATTTAGGGGAGAGGTGGTGGTGTCTTGCACCAGGTTGTAGCAAGAAATTGGTGCACAGTGAGTGGATTCTGGATGTATTTTGAAAGTAGGATCTCTGGGTTTGCTGGTGATATGAGTGTGAGGTGTAAGAGTAAGGGAAGAGATGAGAAAGACTTCAAAGATTTTGGCCTGAACACTGGAAAAATAGAGTTGCAATGTTCCAAGGTGGGAAGGCTATGGAAGAAGCAGGTTTGGGGGATAAAAGTAAGTCTCTAGTTTGGAGCATTTATGTTTAAAATTCCTAATAGACTTCTGAGAAGAAGTGCTGAATAGAAAGATAGATAAAGGAGTCTAAACTAGAAGACTATGTTGGGGGATAGTCTTTGGGAGTAATCAACTTAGGGTGATAGTTAAAGCCGTGAGATCAGATGGTATCAAGGAAACTGTGTATAAGCAGAAAAGAAATGACGTGCAAAGACTGAACCCTAAGGCATTTCAGATCCAAGAAAAGAAGATTCAGCAAAAGAGACTGAGGAGAACAACTTGAAAAGTAAGAGGGAAATTGAGAGAGTTTGATGTGTTGGAAGCCAAATGCCAAATTGTGCATTTGTCTCTGTCAAATGCTGCTGATGATTTGAATAAGATGAAAACTGGACACTTACCATTTGCTTTTATGGTCATGGAAATCATAGGACCCAGGATGAGAAAGAATGCTAACTGGTGAGGTGTCAGGGCTTGAGTGGGAGGAGGAAAGTTTTCATGGAAGTAACAGCTGGACACAGGTGTAAAGACCTGAGTGAATGAAGAGGTCTCTTGGTGGGGGCCTGACAACTGACGATTGGTTAGGTATAGAGAATTAATTAAATATGTATATATATTGAGGATAATGGGAGCCAGGTTTCTTCCTTTTGGAGAAGGAAGTTATAAATATGGAAGTATGGAAGGGGAGAAGACTAGAATGAATTGAGGGTATTAGATTAAAATTGACATTATTGGTATAATCTCATTTCATTTGTGTATGTGTGTATATGTATGTGTGCATAAAAATATATATATATATGTATATATGTATTCATACCTACATAGTTTATACAGTTGACCTTGAGCAACACAAGTGTGCACTACTCAGATCTACTCACACGCACATATTTCAATGAAAGTTACATCAAGTGTGTCTGTCTCTCCTGCCTCCCATCCACCTCTGCCACTCATGACATGGTTAGAGCAACTCTTCTTCTTTCTCCTCCTCCTACTCTGCAGGGTGAAGATGATGAGAGCAAAGACCTTTATAATGATCCACTTTCACTTATGGCCCAGCATAGTTCTGCTGCACAGCTCTACTGATCCGCTCTCATTTAATGAATAGAAGATATATTTTCCCTTTCCTAAGACTTTCTTAATAGTATTTTCTTTTTTCTAGTTTGCTTTATTGTAAGAATATGTGATATTATATGTATATAACATGTAAAATATGTGTTATACACTGTCTCTCTTTTTGATAAGGCTTCAGGTCAATAGTAGGCTATTAGTTTAAGTTTGTGTGAACTCAAAACTGTATGTGGATTTTTGACTATATGGGAAAGTGAACACACCTAATCCCCACATTATTCAAGGTTCAACTGTATATAGAAATTATATAGATGTAAATGTTTAAATCTTTTTATGTCATGTAACATATATACATACATATATGTATATTCATATTTTCTCCCTCCACTGTGAGGGAGATGGAGGGCCTAGGAGCAGTAACCCCCAAATAACACGCATGTACTTAAGACTGAGCTTTGTTCCTAAATACCATTTATCACTAAAAGAGCCAAGATTACTTGGAGAAATGGCTGACTCCAGGGATTAGATGTGGAAGTACAAACTGAGCGTAGAATATCCTATGTCATACTGCAAGAAGTACTCAAGAATTATCGAGACATGTCAGTATGGCACAGAATCCAGCTTTCTGGGGCCTCCACTATGCAAACAAGGAAAGGCTTGTGCATTGAAGTATATATTAAGAGTAATGCATTATATCCCACTGGAAAAAAATGGAGATTCATGAGTCTATACAGATAAAAATAAATATATGCAAATATTGAAAGTTTAGTCAGTAAACAAGATATTTATACAGTCTCCAATCATCTGGCTCACATAATGTTAGTTATAAAGGGGAAAATTGTACTCCTACAGTGGAGATACCCAGAAGAAACCACTGTACTGGAAATGCTTAAAGTTAACGTCATTACAAATGGAACGTATAGAAATGATGTCATATAGAAGCTGTGGTAAGAGCACAGTATCACCTGAATGTAATGAGGAAACACTAGACAGACCCAGACTAGGCAATCTACACCTTAGGTGGGCTCTAGTCTTCCTAGTGTTAAGATCGTGAGCATCAAGGAACGATTAAGGCACTATTCCAGATGAAAGGAGACTTAACAGTCATGACGACTGCAACATGCAATTCTAGACTGGGTTTGTGCTCTGGAAAGAACATTTTTGAGACAACTGGCAAAACTTGAATGACATCTGAGGATAAGAAGGCAGTGACACATCAATGGGAATTTCCTGAGTTTCTCTTATACTGATGTAGGAGAATTTTTCTTTTGGTAGCAAATATATATTCTAGTATTTAGGAGTAACAAGTCATTATGTTAACCTCAGGTGGCTCATTAAAAAAATCTTTGTACTGTTCTTATACATTTCTTGTAATTTAAGGTTGATTTTAAAGTAACAGAACGTAAACTACTAATCAGGCTGTGTTACAGGTAGAATGGGAAAGAGAAAATGCCCAACAGAAGTCAGACCACCCATCTGAGTAATTCTTCTGTAGTGAGGAGAGCAAAGGGGAAGTATCACTGGAGACTTCCAATTTCTCTGTCGCCCATCTTTGTCCCTGAAGACTCTATTTATGTTTATTTGTTGCATTTACCACCTCGCATTTGAAGTATTTCAATCCCTATTAATATCCCTATTTTTATTACAGATTGCAAATTCCTTAGTGAAAAGATCAGTTTTACATAGTCCCATGTGTAGCATCACATTTAGTGTATCATCATGAACTCATTCCATATTCTAACCACAGTGCTATTTTCAAAAAAGCTGTTCGTTGGTACAAAGGGCATGATGATTGTTTTTTTTCCTCCCCACCATCCATCAGACCCTGCTTAAGGTGTGGTTTTCTTTATAAACCTGGAGGACAAAATAAGACGTTGACTTTTAAGAAGAGGAAATTGTAGTTATGATGAATGAATAACTACAAGATTGCTGGGATATGAAATATGGAAAACATTTACTAAGTTATTTTAGAGCTAATTCTAATAATTGGAAATCATCTGTACCCTGTGAATAAGATAGAAAAAGGCACCAATGATGTATTGAGATAATTAAGGGTGAGAATCGATTTGTGTATCAGAAGCATCCTTAAATGTAGAATTGTGTGTGACCCATTCCTAGGCAACATCTACAGGAAGTAGGTTACATTTCTTCCCTTTCTTTAGGAAATCAATAATAAATCAGAGCATTGGCAGATTTTATAATAGATAGATGTAAAAATTAATAGCTATTTTTGAAATAAAGGGCAAGAGTAATTTAATCATTTGGGAAGAAGTGGCCAAGGCAGTTTCACATCTGATTGAGATAGGACACACACACAAAACAACTTGCACTCATTCCTGTGTTAAATTTTTAGAGATCTGTTACATTGGGGGCTTATCTTTGGGAGGTTACAGTATGTGAAGAGCTTTAATCCATGTCTTGGAGAGACCAGCAAATCCAAAGCATTATACGTGGATGGATGTGAAATACACTTAGATTTTCACTGTAGATCACTTGAGGACCTGGCCTGTCTGAGTTAAATAGAAAAAAATGAAAGTGTATGTGGGGCTGGGGTGTGTGTGTGTGTGGAGAGGAGAGGAGATAACAGAGGGAAGGAGCTAGTGTTAAAACACTGCATGTGTGGAAATACAAAACAAAACCAAGAAGAACCTTTGATGAGAGTATCTGTGTAGGGTTTCATTTTTCATACACTCAAAATGAATGAAGATTTAAGCAGCTATTCAATGAATCCAACTCGCAGTGGCACCCATGCACTTTCCAAATATTTGTGGGCAACTCACATGATTAATTTCTGCTAAAGCAACAATCCTTGAGTAATTACCTCTGCTCCTTATTCACACATATGTATAAATACAGCTTCATAGAAAATATGCTATACACTGGAGTCTTTGTGTGTAATTATATAAAAACCCATGTCAGCAAGTAAGGACACTCTGAAAAGTATGTGAAGAATCACAGTATGACACTTAGGAAATGGTGCCTTTAATGCTTCATGTTGTAATATCATGTAGATTATTTTGTTGATTTTATTTGGGGGTATCACTTAGTCAATCATTTAGTATTTATTGAGCCTCTGCCCAACACGTTAAGACATGCTCATCAAATGTGCAAATGACATAAATCTTAAAGGACAGTAAATATGGTGAATGACAGACATAGCATTCAAAAAGATTTTGACAACTCAGAGCAATGGGCTAAATCTAATAAGGTGAAATATAATAGATATATATAAATTCTTGCCCTTGGGTATACAAAGCCAGCTGCATATATACAGGAGGGAGTGTACATGATTTAGGGTGATATAAGTTTTGAAAAGGCAGCATTGCAGTGAAAAGCCAGCTCAACTTAATTTATCAGTTTTTCTGCATCATGTCATTGCCAAAAATCTAGCATGCCATTTTGAATTGTATTAAGGTGAAAATCTTGTACCAATTTGACAGGTCAGACTACATCCAGAGATCGTAGTATTTCTGGAGTCACATTTTAAGGACAGATTAAAAATGATGTCATTTTTGGAACATCACAGGAACTAAACCCAGTTCTGCTGAAGGAGTCTTAGGAGAGGAATGACATCCTTCTTTGTGTTTATGTAAGCTCTCACCTGGGAAGGGATTAGGTAAATAGAGCTGAGACTTTGGAATTGACACTGTAGGAGATACCTTGCAGTTCAATCAGTTTTGATAATTATATAGGATGGTACAAACTGTTCAAAGTTAAAATATTTCCTGTAGTTTGCAGAAGTAGAATACTATAATAGCGAAGCCTCATTTGTTATGGTATAATTTGGGTTGAGACCACCGTAATGGGGCAATCCGAGAAGTCAGATGATGTAAACAAAATGCTCAGCACCACGTTGGCCACATGGTATGTGGTTGTAGCACACAGGGGATGTTACCTTGCTTACTGGGGAAGGTGTTGGCATGAAGCCCAAACTCCGGCCTGGGTAGAGTTAGAGAAGAGACACTCAATGGATGTGTCCAGTAAATCAAGCAGCTGTTAATTCAAAATCCTAACAGGGTGTAACAAATGAAAGTTAGCTGCTTAAAACTAACTCTGAAGCCACTCCACCTTCTAAATGACCTTGAATAACTTTTATTTTCAATTTTCTGTGCTTCAATTTTATTATCTTTAAGATGGAGATAATAGCAAATCTGCTTTGGGTGTGATCATCAGACAGCAATGAGATCTTACCAATTAGGCTAGGGATTGGCTGGTGGTAAAGGTTGGAAATAAAATTGGGTGAGGTGAGGGGAGGAGAAAACCTCATATTGTCTTCACTTTAGAATGGTAAGCAATTGGATGGGATGAGTGGGGATGCCACGTGTTCTTAGGTGGAGGAATACAATATACACGTGATATTTTAAAATAACCTTATAGAGTTTTCAGGATACAGTCCCTTTCTTATGATTTAAAGATATAGATGGAATAGTGGAATCTTTTATGCAAATCTTCCTTTCACTTAGAAATAGAAATTTCTATTTCAGGACAATTTCTATTTTAGAAAGTCTAAGACTTTTCTCCTCCCTAAAGTTTTCTCTTCTGATTCATATCACAGTTGTTTTCTTTTTCATTTGAATTTCTGAACATTCAAAATGATGTTCTCATATTTGTATTGTCCACCATCATCTTTTGAGAGTGGTTTTGAAATTATGATATGTCGCCAAATCTCCTTGTTAATCTATTAAGAAGCCATTGTTCAGAATGCATAAAATGAGTTCCATCAAATTAGTGAGACTGGTGTTCCTGGGGCGCTTGAAAGTTGGTTCTGGAAAGACAAGTCCCACTGAAAGGGCCCCCAAATAAGTTATGCACCACACAGATTAACAAATTAAGATATAACTTCTCAAGAAACTCCTTGAAATAAGACAGAGCTTCATTGACTTCGTTGAGATCACTACTTAAATGAAAAACAGTCATCATCATTTCTAATGATCCAAATACTTAGTATATTAAGGTGATTCTGGTGGTTTTCATGGATAATGACTGTTCTTGGTGTAACTCAAAAGACAATGATGGATACTGGGTTGATGCTTTATGAATTCAATTTAAATGAGAAGGATATAGGTAATAGGAAAACAATTTGTTCAGTAAGAAAATCAGCAGGGGTATTCTGCCTATTTATCCTATTTATTTACCAGTCTGAGTCAGCAAGTCCATTTGGTCACGGTGCCTAGAAGAAATAGAATAGCAACAAAAAAGAAAGAAAAAATCTGATATTTCGATGGAACAGGTGATTGTGGAAAATTTCTAGGTAGACTTAATTATAACTTCCCATTGGTAGCTGCTCAGCTATTGCATGATTTTATGGACTTTTGAATTATGCTCCCCACTAATTAGGCATAAGAATGGGAGGATGTTGTCAGGAATTCTACTTTTCAAAAAAATCCGGTATATACTTGCACTCAAAGGGATGAGTATAACCTACCACAGGGATGTGAATGTGACCTAGAAAGTGGTTAAAATAAAATATGAAAGTCCAAGAGAATGAAAATTTGAGAGTGACTTGCTCATCTATCTCTTCTTTCCAAGGGTTTTTGAACCTCTTATGACAGAGGACTTACAAGCTTTTCTACAACTGCTGCTGGTCTTGCTAATTCATTCATTTCAAGCACACCAACAAATATGTACAAGCTACTCAAATCCTCCTAGGACCAGGGAATGAGATAGGTGGGAAGTTTACTTTAGCAGAAGGCATTCTTTTCACAAATCAGAAATTCCATTGTATGAATTCCCCCAAATAACTGGCAAGGGTATCATCAGCATGAGCTATTGCAAACAGCCACCTTAGCCTTCACAGTTCCCGTGCGATGGGGCCCCAGATCAGAATTGTAAAAGAGTTTCGAGAATCTTCGAACATAAAGCATAGTGCAGAAAACCAAAGAAGATTTAATCTTATTTATAGAAAGGTGGTTGGTAGAGGAGGGGACAAAGGAAGAGAGTGGCTTGGGATCGTCATTAATCATTTTATAAGTACTAGCGAAGTGAAAATATCCTTCTGGAACTCACTGCATGTGACACTGAATTCTTCAACTAAGCAAATATGTGATGAGTTGATAAAAAAAAAAATAAAAGGTCTTGAACTCTTGACTACAGATATAATACAGTGAGTCCAGAAAATCAAAAACATGCTTTGTATCTGACTCAAAATAAAGGTGCACTTAAACTTGTAAAAGACAACATTTTTATTTGAATGATATGACAGAACTGTCAGAGGAGTGTTACCTGCTATAAAGAAAGCCCAAGAATTATTACCTTTATTAGACCAGTGACACTGAGCTTTAGCCATACATTTCTAACTTCTGTCCCTCTACAGAGACAATTTTCTTTTCTTAAATAAACTGTCATGCTAGTGTTAATATATTGTTGGCTCTCTCATGCTCTGAGAATACTGCTGATATAAAACATGTATATGTTAGATTGGTAATAGTATCTTTAGTGTAGCTGACTAGAACAAATGTGTTTCCCTCATGGCTGTGCTAATGTGATAAAGGAAAATTGGCTGTTCATCAGCTTTTGGCTGGGTAAAGACAGTAGAGATGGAACCACATTCTTTTTTATGCATTAATACCACCGAGAACTTTTCACTAGTGATATTTCATGTGCCTGCATGTTGCGCGGAGATGTTGTAAAACATGAGATAATGCTACAAATAACAAAGTAGAAAAGCCTGTATCTTTTATAATGATAACAGTCAAACACCAAACGACAGTAACAGGCTGTAAAAAATGGGATGCAAAAAGAAAAAAAAAATGCAGCCTTACTACCCAGCAGAGAGGAATATATCCGGGCCCCAAAGAAATCAGTGGATGATTTTAGGTCTATTAAAGCGTTGCTTTAAAAATGAAATCAAATGCAATGCTGGATCAATGAATTTAAGACAGAACAGGGTTTTGATGAAAGTAGTTTGGTTAGAATGGAGAAGAGCCGTATTAGGCAACTTAGGAAGAATCAGTATTACTAAGTCATTTTGATGGTAACCTCTAGCTTTTTGGTTTGTTTCATTTTTTTGAGGGGGGCTTGTAAACAATTTAGAATATTATGGCGTACGCATCTTTTGATTGCTAATTTGCTTTTATACCGATTGAGTCAAAGTTAGGGGGGCTTTGGAAAAGACTTTTAAGGCAATGATCCACATAATGGTTTAAATGGGTTTGTGAATGAATGCTTATCTTCATGAATTATTGCAAATTTATTTTTTAGTTACAGAAAGGCATTTAAAAATACAACTTATGTTTTAGATCTGTTTTAGACTCCCAGAAAACCTGAGTGGAAGGGGCAGATTTACCATACATACCCTACCCCTACAAACCCAAGATTTCCCCCACTATCAAAACCCAGCAGCCGCATGGTCCATTTGTCAGAATTGGTGAACTTACCTGCATGCATCATTTCCACTCCAAGTTCATAGTAGAAGATCATTGTACATTTTATTTTTGTATTAAAATCATAGCATCTTGCCTTTCAGTTGCATGACCTTAAATTTCACTCTCTTTTTTCACCTCTTTCAACATAGTCCCTCTCTATAGCTATTTTTTTTGCCCTTTCTGATTCCTATACTAATTAGAGTACCAGTGATTTCTTTTGTACGCTAAGTTAAAAGCACTTAATCAGAAGGACTATTTGTAGAGACTAAAGTTGCTGTCCAAACATGATTAGTTTATTGAGAAATATATGCAGTCATCAAAGATTTTGTGCTGATAGAATCTAGATGTGTTCCCCAGGAAAGTTTGAATTGGCTATTCAGGATTGATGTCACACAAACAAAAATTCCATAACTTTCTGGTATAATCCAGAGTTTGTCAAACTGCAATGTGTGGGTCAAATCTAATTGGCCACTTATTTTTATAAGTGTAGTTGAATTTGAACACAGCCATGCTCATTTGTCCACATATCATCTGTGCCTGTTTTTGCATTGAAGCATAATAGTTACACAGTTGTGACAGGGATCATTTAACCCACAGAACCAAATAATTTGGCTTGCAAAGAAAAAAGATGCTCTGGAAAGAGTTGACTAACTCCTGATGTAGACAGTTAATAGGCTGTTTGATTGATGAGTCTAGAATGATTGGCAAATTTTTGTTATCCTATTTTGGAAAAGTGTATCTAAAATTTACCATTGAATATCAATACCTAAGAAAGTATTTATAAGAAATATTTTATCCTACTAGCTTATATTGAATTATTAGCATACTCACATGTTACACATTTTTGGTATATCTAGTGTTGAATATTTCTCTTTGCTGTAATTCTTTTCTCCTTTATTTCCAAATATAACCATAACATATTTCATGGTATTTTAAAAAACTAGTATGTCCTAGAAAAACTTACAAATGTATGGCAATCAGAGCTATTACAAATGTGGGGCAAACGATTGTGTATGCCTGTGAATGTCCCGGGAGATATCATTGCAACACAGCCACAATCTCTCGGTTTCTATCTACATCTATAAACACATTATCGAATATATTATTGACCCAATAAAATAAGTGGTTTTCAGTGTTTTCGACTTAACAAAGTAGAGGAGTAGGAAAGTAACCTGACAAAGACTGGCAAATGTGGTTACTATGAAATAAAAGTACATGCACTTAAAATAATGATGATCATAATTTCTTACAGGTACATCAGACAAAAATCAGCTTCTTTATCAATGGTTTGGAGAAGGATCATTCAGCTTTTAATGCAAGAACGCTAAGTGGTTCAATTACTGATTTTGCTTCTGGCACCATGCAGATAGGACAGAGTTTGAAGGGTAAGATTATGACTTAAAATTATTATTTATTTTATCCAGTTACATTGTTCCTCAAAAATGCATCAAGCAAATCATATTGAAATATCTAAATGTATCCATTTCCTGGGGCTGCAGTGACAATTGCCACCAATTCAGGGGCAGCTTACTATTCTATGAATTTATTCTTTCACGGTTTTGGAGGCTGGAGGTCAAGTCAAGGGTTCAGCAATGTTGGGTCATCTGGAAGCTCTGAAGAAGAATCCGTTCCAGGCCTCCCCCCTGCTGGGGGCTGCTGCCATTCTCAGGGTTGCTCAACTTGCACCTTCAAAACTCCTGTGCCTCTGTCTTCATATTACTGTCTCCTTGGAATCCTTCCCTCTTTTATTCTCTTAAAAGAACATTTGTCATTGAATTCAGGGCCCGCCCTTATCCAGAATTGAGTTGAGATCCTTTACTTATTTATGTCTGCAGAGCCCTTGTTTCCAAATAAGGTCATTGTCACAGGAGGATGCATCTTTTGGGGTCCCTATTCAACCCCCAAGCCTTCAAAATTAAAACTTTTATTTTCTAATGCATTTTATTATTATTCTATTATTTTTGGAGATAGAGTCTCACTCTGTCACTGTGGGGTCAAGTGTTGTGGCATCACAGCTCACAGCAACCTCAAACTCTTGGCCTTAGCCTCTTAAGTACTGGGACTACAGGCACCCGCCAGCCACAATGCCTGGCTAGTTTTTCTATTTTTAGAAGAGACGAGGTCTTGCTCTTGCTCAGGCTGTTCCCAAACTTGTGAGCTCAAGCAATCCACCCACCTCAGCCTCCGAGAGTGCTGGGATTATAGGTATGAGCCACCACACCCAGCCTCTTTAAAGGAAGATCAATATATAATAAATTATATATTTTTCCTCCATTTCTTTTTTGGGGGGAGTTTGCCTTTTAATTTAGGGCATTGCTAAAGTAGGACTATAGAGTATTGCATATGAACTGAGAACTGATATCAACATGTAATAAACTGAATCTCTGACGTTCATATTTTCCCACACTAAAAACGGGCCACATAGTTTAAGAAGGTAACACGTACTATACACTATACACTGAATAAAAAAAAAAGAAGTTGAAATTAGAATTATCTTGAAATATCTAGCACAATGGTCTTTAAAATGCTTACCCTTTAAAATAGAATATTATTTTATGCTATCTGCTCATTAAAAAAATCCAGACAATATGGAACTCTGTGAAATAGAAAGAATTTCCATATTTCCATTTTCAGAGATATAGTTTAACTTATTTATATTCTTCCAGATTTTTAGGACATTTTTAGCTCAAGATATAAATATATTTTTCTAAAAATAAAATTACAATACATATGCTTTCTCTGAGCCCTCTAAAAATAAATACTTCTCCAAATGTTATAAACAACATTTCATGTCATGTACCTTCTCATTTAGATAGATCTCCTAATTTAACATGGCCGCAGGGTATGCAATTTATAGGCATAATGCACATTTTTAAAACAAGCTTCTATAATGAACATATAAGTTATTTCCAAAGTTTCATTACAAATAGTTCTTTTCTAAGAAACACTCTGTATGTCTATGTCCATTTAATCTATCCATATCTCTATTTGTATTTTTTAATATAATTTATGAATTGATCAGACACCTATGCACTTATATATATGTGTTTGAGCAGTTACCTGACTGCACAAATTCCTTAATACCCTGTATATGGTGTCAAGCTCTCTGAGTTTAAATTCCATCTCCCCTTTCCTAGCTAGAGGACCTGGATAAAGTTTTTAATGTCTCTAAACTGTAGTGTTCCCAACTTCAAATGATGATGACATTGCTTTTCTATAGTACAAGGTCAATGTGAGGATCAAACAAAGCAATGTCATAAAAGCATTAGTGTTTTTCAAGCATCTGGCCTGTAGTAGAGGCTTGAGATTAATTTGTCAAATGAATGAATGAAGAGCTAATCACAGTACCTTGTATATACTAAACTATATTGGTAAATAATAATATTAATGCTGTTCTAATTATTCCCTTAAGAGAAATCCATAGACATTGAATGGCTGGCCATTTTATATTTAAATGGATATTACAAATATTACTCCAATGCATGAGAATAGACGACTTCCAGAAAGGTTGTGAAAATGTATAGCCTTGTCAAAATATATAGCCAAGTACTTGTTTCCTTAAACACTAACCTTACAAATTATTCATGTTCTATTTTTTTTCATCCTTAGCCATTCCTCTAAGCAAAAAATATTTTTGGATGCTGACTTAGAATTATTTGGCCATTAATGAATTTGAGTAGCTTTGCACATGAGTTTTGATCATTTGCATTTCATTTGTGAATTTCTTATTCATGTTGTGTGTCCATATTTATACTCCGTAATTCCTTATTTGTGGAAGCTCATTAATGTCAAGACTATTATGTTGCATATGTTTTCTCCAGTTTTAGATGGCTTGCTAACTTTGTGTTATAGATATTTAAAAATATTATTTTAAAGTTTAATCAAGGGAAAACATGCATGCAAGATAGTGCATAAATATTAAGGTTATAGCTTGATGAGTTTTTAATATTTATATACACCTGTGAAACTCTCATCTAGAAAAAGTTGTAGAACGTTTCCAGCATCTCAAAGAGTCTTTCCTAATGAATGCTCACTCGAAAGGGAAACACAGAACGGTACCAGGGTAGACCTCTATAATCATAGATTAATGCTGTCTGTTCTTGAACTATTCTGCAAATGAAATTATACAGTAGGCACTCATCTGTGTTTCTTTTGCTTAGCGCTATCGCTGTGAAATTTATCTATATTGTGTATAGTTATATGTGTAGTTTTAGGAAATACTTCTGAATGGTTTTCCAAAGTGGATGTTCTAACCAGCAATGTTAAAAGAACTCGACTTGTTCCGCATCTTTTCTGGTGCTTCCTATTGCCAAATCTTATCACGGTTTGCCATTTTGGTAGGTGTGTGGTGCGCTTCCTGATGGCTAATGAGGCAGAGTAATCTTTTCATGTACTTACTTTCCATGTGTATGTGCTTGTGTGTGACGTACCTGCTGAAATTTGTTGCCAATTTGTAATTGGCTGGTTTGCATTTTACTTAATAATTTGTAAGAGGACTTTGACATTTTGAATATGAGCCTTTTGATAGATACACAATGGCAAGTATTGTCTTTTGGACTATGGCATATAGCTTCACTCTCTTGATGAACAGTGTTCTTTGATAAAAAAAAAAACTTCTTAATTATATTAAAGTCCAATTTACTAATTTTTCTTTTATGCTTTAATACATTTTATGTTCTATTTAGAATATCTTTATAAATCTGGCATCATGATGATATTCTGCTACTCTTTATTCTGGAAACTTTATTATTTTACTTCTCAAATTTAGGTCTATATCTGGAAAAAATGGTTGCGTGTGATATAAGGTAGAGGGCAAGATTTATTTTTTTCCCATGTGAATATAGTATTAATCTAGAAACAATTTTCTTTAACAAATTGTTTCTACCACTCTGTATTGGTGACTGTGCCATATGTCAGATACCCGTACATGTGAAGATGGGTTTGCTTCTGAACTTTCTCTCCCACCTATCTGTCTATGCTTCAGTGAAAATATTTAGTTTTAACTACTGTGGTTTCATAACTGTGTTAATACCTGGCAGTGTAAACTCCTCACTTGCTTTAGGCAAGATTATCTAGATGTATCACAATGTATTTATCCGCTCACCTACTGAGGACATCTTGGTTCTTTCCAAGTTTTGGCAATTACGAATAAGCTACTGTAAACATCAGTGTGTAGGTTTTGTGTGAACATAAGTTTTCAACTCCTTTGAGTAAATACAAAGGAGCACAAGTGCTGGATCATATGGTAAGATATGTTTAGTTTTGTAAGAAACCACCAAATTGTCTTCTGAAGTGGGTGTACCAATTTGCATTCCCATCAGCAATGAAGGAGAATAAATTTGGTATTGTTAGAGTTCCAGATTTTGGCTACTTTTTAGTTATTTTTTTAATGCAGTTATACTTAGTATTGCTTTTGAACTTCGTTTGCCAATTTTGTTACTATCCTATAAAAGTATCAGTCAATATTTATATTGATCTTTGTCCAGTGACCTTAGTAAAGTCATTATTAATCCTCATGTTTATATAACCCTATCATTTCCACATAGCATAGACTTAAATCTTTTAAAATGCTTCTAATAAATGCCTGGACATGACCTTGGAGTTGTCCTGTAGATATTCATATATGATGTTATTTGCTGTTAATTAGGAAATTACGAAATATTAGTTTTGCTTTTTTCTATGGCCTGAGTTATTTAAACTTATGTCTAAAGGAAGAAGGCATATATCTTTGATACTCAAAATACATTCAAACATTGTGGTTAAATTTCCCAATGTCTAGTGTCCAGCAAGCCTGGGATTTAATCTAATCTGTTTGTGTTCCTTTGATCAAAATATCTTCTCTCTTTAAGTCTCTGGTTTCTAATTTTATTGGGATGTCATAAAAATTATGTGAAATAATATGTTTAGAACACATTGCTTGTTGTATAGCAGATGTGCAAGAAGTATGACGTAGTATTAAACTTTTTGAATATTTTTTTATTTTGAAACAACAGGATAGAAATCAATGCTATCTTTCCATCTGCTTATTGTAGGGATCAAAAGGAGAAATGACTGTAAAGGGCTCTATTACTTAAATTTCTGTTCACTCTTAGATCAGGCTAAACTTAGGTGAAGAAGCAATTTTTTTTTTAAAGGAACATCTATATTTAGAAGCCTGGTTTGAGTAATTAGTATATTGAAGAATTTTATAAAGTACTCTGCATGCAGAATTTTTAAATAACATATTAAATCTTGTGAGCCTTATTTCAATATTTAATCCCCATTAGTACTTCTAAAAATGTTTTATTGCACCAAATGTTGCTCAAAGTGTTCAATAGTGCCATAAATTTGTCCACTGTGCGCTGCACATTAAAACGGCTTCTATTTTTTTTCGGTATACTAAACGTTGAATTAATGCTTCAAAAGGACAGCGTGAACTGAAGATGATACTTATTTTTAAACTGTGCAAGAATAAATTTCACTTCTGATTAGAAAACATGTAAGTGGAAAAGGGTTTATTTCAAATTTTATTTGGTTTCTATTATCATTTTCTCCTTCACGTCATGGACATCTGAGAGCTACAGGAGGAAAAGGATCTTTTAAATAATTTTTATCTTTATTCCATCAATTTATACGTACAGTTGTACCTACTGTATCTTTTCTCTAATTAGAGATGGCATATAGACTGGCTCATTACTTCTGCCTAATGAGCCAGGCTCCATGCCACCTCTCTAATCAGAAAAGAGATAGGTACAGAATGTTCCCACGGACTTATTATAAATCATTTTCTTTCTCTCACTTGCTTCTTTTTTTTTTAATAAAAAAATTAAGTCACTGTCCTCCATACTTTTGTCCATATCCAAGATGGTTTCATTCAAAAGAGGTAATTGTGCAAAGGATTACTGTGAGCTGAATTAAAGGTGCTCTCATGCAGTGCCACGCCGACTGTCCCCGCTTTGGAACAGACACGGCCTCAGACACAGGCTTGGGAAATGAAGCCCAATAGCAGATCAAGATGTGCCTTTTCTATCTTTCTCTCATTAGGTTTGACTGGTTCTCTGTTTAGCACCCAGAAAGTAACAACTTTCCCCCAGAGTGTTGGTGACCACCAAGCTTTTTCTTTGAGTCTTATTGAAAAATGTATTGCTAATGACAACTTCCCACCGTGTGGGACTTGTCTTTGCCTCCTCTACCAAATTCATCAGTGGACTAAATGCTTTTCACTGAACCCTCATCTATACATTATTATTCCATTATTAATTATTAATAATTATTATTAATTATATAATATATAATATATAATATATAATAATTATTCCATTATTAATTATTAATAATAATTATTAATTATATAATATATTATATATAATATATAATATATATAAATATATAATAATAATATATATAATAATTATTATTCCATTATTAATTATTAATTATTATTATTAATTATATAATATATAATATATATTATATATATAATATATATAAATATATAATAATAATATATATATATATAATAATTATTATTCCATTATTAATGGAATAATATGCCTGATTTGGCCAGGCTGATTTTTAAATATACAAATATAAACACCTTACACCATCCATATCAACCAAGGTGTGTTGTTTCCTTTTTAGAAATTTTTCTTTGAGTTGTAGATTTATTTCAATGCTTCCATGTTGGACCCATAACCTAGAGGACTTATGCTAGCAAATATATAGTTATGAGGAGTCACTAATGTCATTGAGGTCATAAACTATATAGCTCTCCAATTCTTGGATTTAAAAGTAAGGAGCCATGTGAATCAGAACTCTTCAGAGCTATTTCTGAACTCATTTGTCAACTGAGTCCTAGTTTCCCTTTAAAGATGAGAAGTTCTATATTACGCATCCAGACATATATACCACGCTTCTAAGAAAGTCATTGGTCATTAAGGAATCAAAAATGTGTATTGAGTATCTGTTAAAGTGAATACCCAGGGAAGAAAAAGATCATTAGCTAATAAAGCTAAGTCCTATTTGCCTCCTCTTTCATGTTTTCTACTTTGTGTGTGTCTTAACCAATCTGCTTGATCTTGACTGTGACATTGGTATGCCACTTTTAATCTCTATCCAGTATCCTCTGGGTTCGCACTTCTAAACTCAGCTAGGTCTACTTACCTTTTAGTTCAGCTGAGATTATGCTAACATTTTTCTGTGATAATTTTTTGGTGACATAGATGAAAATATAGAAATTGATGAATTGAGATTGGTAACTGAATGGAAGAAGAATATAGAAAGAGGGGTTTAAATAAAGATAAAATTGGTTTCAGATCATTGGAGAAAAGTTATTTAGCAATACTAGCAGGACAATTGGCCAGTTGTGAGATTATACACACACACACACACACACACACACACACATGTATAGCGCATGCCCCACATATACTAAGTAAAAACTATTGATTATTTGAAGTTTGTATATAAAATATGTAAGCATATTAGTGGAGTGTGAAGGCAAATGCTTCCATAATCCTGGCATATAGAAGACTTTTATTAGCATGATACCATGTCCAGAAACACTAAAAGAAAATATTAAAACATCTGACCAGTAAAACATCTGAGAATTTAAACTTCAAACAATGCTTATTGCTTTATGCTTAGTTCAACAAGAAACAAAAAAGAGGTAATACCAACGTTGGAAAGAATTTGGGGCAACCTGGCAAACTATCAAAAGTAAAAATGTGAGAACTACTTAATTCAAGATTTCTGCTTCCAGGACATTATCTCAAGATTATAATTAGACAAGGCTAAAATATGGACTTAAAATGTTCACTGTAGAATTAATTGAAATCAGTTAAAGACTTCAAAAGGGAATTGATTAAATAAATTATAATTCATGTCTACAATGGAATAGTTTACAAAATCGTTAAGAGGAACAAAATATATCATTTTGCAGAGACATGCAGTGACTTCATGATATGTTGTTTCATGAAACATGAAGTAATGTGTAGAATAATAGCTAATTTAATGTATGTGCTATGATAAACATACACATATTAATTATTTAAAAATCTAGATGGGCATATACCATAGTGTCATTCAGAATGTTAATACTTTAATCTCTATGAGTGGGATTGCAAGGAACTGACTTGAAAATTTCTTTTTGTGAAGATTGTATATTTTCCGATAAACTATTGTTTCATAATAAAATGCAGAATTTTCTAATTTTGAATAAAATAAGAAACAAAATCATTTTATAGAATATGTTTATGCTATGAATGTAATTGAAGTTCAACCAGAGAGGCCTGATTTGGACAGTCTTGAAAATGTTAATCATTTAAGTTATATACTATGTATATGGATTGAAGAAACAAGTCTGTACTGGACATTTGACCCATTGTACATACGAATTATAATTGCTATAGTAATTAGTGCCTGAGAAGCAAGGCATGAGATTTAGAATCAGACATATTTGGGTTTGAATCCCATCTCTGCTTTTTAACAGCCAAGAGACTTTGGCAGAGAGCTTAAATTCTCAATCCAATTTCCTAATTTGTTTTCTCATTTGTAAAATGTGTTTTATATACATACTTTTCAGGGTGATTATAAAGCTTATAAATTAATGTCTCTTGATTCACTTTAAGTATTCAATAAAATTTTGCTGTAGATATTATTAATAATAATTTTTTATTTCAAACTATTAGGGGGGTACAAATGTTTTTGGTACATGGATACCTTGTATAATACTTAATTTGGGGCTTTCCTGCACCCTACCCACTATCATCACCAGGGTAGTGTCATTGTTCTCAAAAGGTAGATGTCAGTTTAAGTCTGACTTTGTTAAACAAGCATTTTAAAATAATGGTCAAGAACTATGTTTAATTTTTTGGCTCAAAATCAAAATTTGCCTAGATTGCGGAAGAAAACAGTTTCCATTTAGAGTAATGGCATAGTAGATATTGGAAATGCCGTGTTTTGTTTATATAAACCCCATGACACAATTTCTCTTGTGAAGTTGGCCCTTTCTAATGCTCATCATTGTTTCCTGAAAATCCTGGGTTCTGCCTGATGTTGTTTCTTACCACCTGGAAGAATTGTTTTCTTTAATTGCTGGTACTTTATTCTGCTGAAACAAATTCTCTGGAGTTTTGTGAAAATGTCTTTAATTCATCTTTACTTCTGAATGATATGTTCATTGAATATCAGTTTCTACATTAATTATGATTTCTTTTAAAACATGAAGGTTTTATTTCATTATCTTCTTACCTCTGTTCTTTCTGGTGACAAGTCAGCCATCATTTATGTCAAAGTTCCCTCGTATGCTGTTATTTTCCTCTTGATGCTTTTAAGATTTTTCTTTTTTTCTTTTTCATGTTATCAGCGATGCCCTGGCATGGTTTTCCTTGTATTTATCCAGCTTGAGGTTCGCTCCGATTTTGGGCTCTATAAGTTGATGTTTCTATTAATTTTAGAAGTTATGATAATTATCTCTTCAAACATTTCTTTCTTTCTTTCTTTTTTCCTCCCCTCCATTTTCTTTCTCCTTTTTTTCTAGGACTAATTACATTTATGTTAGAGCACAAGTGCATAGGTCTTGTGTACACTTTATTGTGTCTTTGTGTTTACTCTTTTTTTCTCTTTATGTTTCTGTCCGAATACTTTCTCTTATCTAGAAATCATTGACCATTCCCCCCCAACCCCCATTTTTTGGGTCTAGGCTGCTGTTAAGCCTGCTTAGAACATTCTTCATTTCAAAATTATACCTTTAATTTCCATTATTTCCGTTTTGTTGCTTTTTGTATATTTCACATCTCTGCTGAAGATAGAGCTATTCACATGTATTTTTCACCATTTCCATGTGATCTTTTGGCACTTTTATCATAAATATTTTCAAGTTTGGTAATTCCAACACGTGGACCATGTCTATATTTTACTACAGACTCTTCTGTCGTTATTATGGGCCACAGTTGATTGCTTTTTGACATGTCTTGAGATGTTTTTCTTCCATGACAGAGATGTTTTGTGAACAGGAATGGAACAGCAGTGCTCCAGAAAAAGAGCACTAGTGGTTCTCCTAGGCCTTGAGAATGGAGTGGACAGTAAGAAAGAAAGATCAAACTAATTGGACAGTCCTCTGTATGTAGGCTTCGCCACTGTTTTTGTATGACTTAGCTCAGCATTGATTTTTGATATCTACTCATAGAATCAAAATGGTCCAGGTTCAGTGTGTGGTTGGGCTCTTTGGAATTCCAATTGTCATTCTACTCTGTGTGCGGCTGGTTTCTCCCATACATATACTTCCTCTGTGCCTGGCTTCCCGACCTCTCACCTCCTGCTTATGTATCCCTCCCTGGGTCTCATCTTTCTGGTGAAAGGCTTGCTATTTTTATAATTTAATTCATGTAAGTGTCTTTGTGTCCTCTACTTTCTTTAAAAGATTGTTAGGTTGATGGCAAAGCCATGGTCTCTTTCAATTTACACCATTAATGCAGAAGTGGGAGTGGAACTATTATTGTACAGGTATCAGCCAGTAAGTCCTCGGTTCTTCCTTTGGCACAACTCCGTACGTAATTCTGCAACTCTCTAGATTATTTCAGCTGTGGGAGGGTCTCTGGCTCTCTGAACAAGGACTGTACGTATTACTTGCCCCCAAAGATTATTTTGGTAAAATTCAGGCATTGACCTTGCAGTTAGCTTTTCGAATTTTTCCTGGAGATTTTCAGCTTTGGGGGGGGGGGCCCTAACTTTTATTGTTTACTTGTTTACTTTTTTCTTTTACTTCCATTTTCCTTGCCTGAAATCTATTCAGTGCTAATATTTATTTATTTATTTATTTATTTTTGAGACACAGCCTCAAGCTGTCCCCCTGGGTAGAGTGCCATGGCTTCACTGCTCACAGCAACCTCCAACTCCTGGGCTCAAGAGAGTCTCCTGCCTCAGCCTCCCAAGTAGCTGGGACTACAGGTGCCTGCCACAATACCCGGCTATTTTTTGGTTGCAGCCATTATTGTTGTTTGGCGGGCCCGGGCTGTATTTGAACCCGCCACCTTAGATGTATGTGACTGGCACCTAAGCCACTTGAGCCACAGGCGCCGAGCCCAGTGCTAATATTTAAAGCTAAAACATAACATATTTCTTTTTGTTACAAATCTAGCAGTTGGATCTTCTTTCACTAGTGATTGGGTGACATCATTTACCTTCAGTGCCCCATAGCAGCTCTGTCTGTCTGTTCTAAGGCAGTCTTCCAACCACGTAGTATAATGTAAATCTCTTGTATTTGCTTTTCTGTCAGACATATAAATGCAGTGACCAGGTTTTACCCTTTGTTCGTTGAGTCCAACAATCTCCCAACTCCTCTGGGACCCCTAGATGATTTAACAACTTTATACTGCTTCTTATTTTCTTGATGTGCTCAATTCACTTCCTTTTAAGCATGAGTTTCATGTCAATCATTATATCCACTTCCTTGCACACCTTGACTCCCCTTCTCTCTTCTACTATTACCACATCATTGGTTAAATATACCCACTTAGGATGTCATGTCCCACCTTAAATTCGTGCCCATAAACCTCCCATGTGCTCTGTAGTCCCTCCAGATTTCCCTTATTCATTCACTGTTCCTGTCTCATTATAATTATTTGTATTAGTACATTTTCTTCTGTCTTCAGACTTACTCCTTACACTGATTCTTAGCTGATGATATTATGTCCAATTTTACTATAAAAACTAATGCAAATAATGAAAGAACTTCTATAGATTGACACTGCTATTTTTAATCTACTTCTAGGCACATAATCTAGACCTGATCAAAATTATTTTCCTGAATTTTGTCCCATTTACTCTTACATTGTAAAATTTTCTTGTATTAATGAAACATTTTCAAGGGCATGAATACATATTGTTATTTTTCCATTAAAAAAAATCTTTGCTCCCCTACCCACTGTTTTATTTCTCTTCCCCCTTTTTAGCGAAACTCCACCAAAATGTTTTCAACAATAAGGATCTTCAATTTCTCTTTTCCAATTTTGTTGACTACAAACAGACTTTGTCTCACCAACCACTACATGATTCAAATCTCAACTGACTTTCATGTCAGAAATCTAATAAGTTAATTTTAAGTCTTTATGTTTTTCATCTGTCAATACCATTTAATAGAGTTGCTCATGCTGTCTTCCTGGGTATACTTTTTTCATTTGGCATCTATGACTCCATCATCTCTTGGCTTGCTCCTGAGTTTCTAGTTGGTACTTCTTGGTTTGATTTACTGGTTCCTCTTCATTTACTAGACTTCTTAATACTGGTATGCTAGGCCTGAAGACTTAGCTGTGTTCTCCCTGTCTTTATATACTCACTCCCTTAAAGATCACCTCCAGTCATATTAAAATATTATTTAAATGTCTGGGCTTCTAAATTTAAATCTACCCCTTCAGACTTCCCTAAAACTGTAGAATGCTTCACACATCAGATTACCCAAGATCTCAGTTTGAATGTTAATTTATGTACTTATATTTTCTAAGTATGAACTTTTTTTTTAAGACCACTCATATTGAGCCACACAAGTGAGAGGATTTTCATTTTTCCACTAACACAGAGTAGAAATTTGGAGTTATCCTTGTCTATTCTCTTCCTCTCATACTTGGCATCTCATATGATAGAAAAATCCTATTCGTGTTACCTTCAAAATATATCCTGATTTTATTTCTTGTCATCACCTCTATTAGAATCATTCCAGTCTAAGTTGTATTTGCTGCTCTTGCCTAGATTACTGCATAGCTTTTTCAAAAAATTTATTTTTAATTAATTTAATTTTATTGTTGGGGATTCATTGAGAGTACAAAGAACCATTGATTGCATTTGTTAGGTAAAGTCCCTCCTACAATTGTGTCCTGCCCCCAAAAGGTGTCACACACCCTGACCCCCACCCCACTCCTTCCTTTCCTCTCTTTGTTCTCCCCTCCCCCCCATTGTGTACTAGGTCATTAATTATCCTCATATCAGAATTTAGTAAATATGATTCTTGCATCTCCATTCATATGATACTTTACTATGAATAATGTGTTCCACTTCCATCCAGGTTAGTATACAATATGTAAAGACTCCATCTTTTTTAATGTCTGAATAGTATTCCATGGTATACATATCCTACAGCTTGTTAATCCATTCCTGGTTTGGTGGGCATTTAGGCTTTTATTGTCTTGTGGTCTGAGAAGATACAAGGTAAATTTTAATTCTTTTGATTTTTATTTTTTTAGGTTGATTTGTGTCCTAGGATATGATGTATTTTCGAGAATGTTTCAAGGGCCAATTAGAAGAATGTATATTCTTTAGCTTTGGCATGGGGCATTCTATATATGTCTATGAAGCACAGTTGTTCTAGAGTCACATTTAAGTCCTTTGTATCTTTGTTTAGTTTCTGTTTAGAGGATCTGTCTAGCTCTGTAAGAAGAGTGTTAAAGTCCCCTGTTATTATGGTGTTAGGGGATAACATATTGCTTAGACTAATTCTGTTTCAAGAATCTGGAGCACTTAAGTTGTGTGCATATTTAGAATTGAAATGTCTTTTCATTGTATTGTTCCCTTGACCAATATGAAGTGTCCTTTTTGTTTTTTTTTTTTTTTACTTTAGTTGCTTTAAATCTACTTGTATCTGAGAATAAGATTACAACTCCTCTTTTCTTCTGAATTCCACTTGCTTGAAAAATTATCTCCCTTCCCTTAACCCTGAGTCTTAATTTATCCTTCAAGTCTAGGTGTGTCTCCTA
>CAUYQV010051217.1:0-11543 GCA_963574575.1 Galagoides demidoff | reverse complement strand
AATTAGTTTCATAATAGTGTTGAGTACATTGGATACTTTTTCTTCCATTCTTGAGACACCTTGCTAAGGAGGACATTTTCCAGCTCCATCCATGTAAACATGAAGGAGGCAAAGTCTCCATCTTTCTTTGTGGCTGTGTAGTGTTCCATGGTGTACATATACCACAATTTATTGATCCATTCATGGGTCGATGGGCACTTGGGCTTCTTCCATGACCTATCAATTGTGAATTGGGCTGCAGTGAACATTCTGGTACAGATATCTGTATTATAGTGTGATTTATGGTCTTCTCGATATATACCTAACAGAGGAATTACAGGATCAAATGGTAGATCTATATTTAGATCTCTGAGTGTTCTCCATATGGTTTTCCAAAAGGGACCTATTAGTTTGCAAATCAAAACCACTCTGAGCTATCATCTAACGCCAGTTAGATTAGCCCATATCACAAAATCCCAAAATCACAGATGCTGGTGGAGTTGTGGAGAAAAGGGAACACTCCTGTACTGCTGGTAGGAATGCAAACAAATATGTCACTTTGGAATCTTAATTGAGGCAGTCGGATTCATGTTCTCTGTTCCTCTGTTTTCAAAGTTCCAGCTATCTCTGCCTCCTCCTCAATTCTGTCCTATCATCCCCTTTAAACAAAGTTAATATTATGCTCACTCTTTTCCTCTCTCTCTCTCTAAGGTGACCAACTGTCTTCATCTGCCTGAGATGAAGAAAGATTTCCTTGAACTTAAACTATCAACACTCAAGCTAGGCAACTTAAGGCAAAATGGCCTCCAAAATACATTGCATAAAAACTGAGTTGACCATCTTTTATGACAGTTGTCAACCTAAATGATAACATGTATGAGTTAATCATGACTGGTCACTGTGAGTCATACATACACTGCACTACACAAAAGGAGGTTTGGAATATAATATGAACCAACAGAATCCTTCTCTCAAAATTCTAGAAAAAAAAATCCCACCTATCTACACCTATATATAACTCACGATCTAAGTAAAATATATGATTGTTCATTTGAAGAAAACATTCAAATGTTCTAAAGAGTTACCAAATGAAACATTCTGTGTGGTTGCAGCAATTATCAATCTCATGAACATCTAGCAGATAACTGAGATTTACACGTGTAGGAAGGAAAAGTTTATGAAATCGATAAATCTGGGAGACAGCTGTAAATATGAAGGACACGGAGATCACAGTGGTGAACACAGATCTCAGATGAACACTATTGCTAAACACGGAGAGGGAAAGAATTAAGGTTTAGGACAGAACCCTCAGAGCATTGATGTTAGGTAGAAAGAGAAAATAAAAATACAGGAAGATATGTCAGGGGGGGAAAACAAAGCCAGAACCCTGGAGAAAGAACTTAACAGAGCAGTGTTATAAAAAGCAAAGAATGATGTCCCCCTTAGTATGGGCAAGATCCAGGGACAGAAGTGTTTTGTTTCTCAATATTGAGAAAATGCAAGCAGAACTGATAATAAAGAATTATATACACGTGCTTATACAGGCATCCCTCATTTAACATGGGCAATGCTTCACAGCGACAGAATTTCTGGATGAGACACTAAAAAGGAACTACTTTCCCACCATTTTAAAATGTGAAACGTCCTAGTGTATTAAACTCTGAACAAAGCACTTAATTTCTTATACTGTAACTAAAGCACAGTAAAACCCACAAACCTACTTGTGCATGCAAGTGTCTTGTACAAATCACATACAAAATATGTGTTGTACTAAAAATATTGCTTCCTGATGGTTGAACAGTTGGCATGAGTGTTAAGATACTGTCGTTTTGTCTCATGTTAAGTCCTCTGTATCGCAAAATTGCAGGCTGTTCTATGCCAACTTGGTCATTCTTTCACAAAAATAATGCCAACAACGTACAAGTCTTCTATTCTAAGAATTTGCTGTACCTTATCATCAATGTTGCATTTCTACTGTGACATGATACATAACAAACATGTTATGAATGTTTTAGGAAAACTAAAAATAGAACTTGAGTTTGGCAGCTCTTCAGGGCAGTTGTCCTCCATGGTGACTCAACAAAGCAGAGGACTGCCGTCCAGTCATTCTAGTATCACAAACTGCAGCCTGCCCACCTACAGCAGGGTGGGAAAGCACGTAGGCCACAATCACAGCTCACCGCCAATCACACCCCACTGTCCAGAATAGTCACAAGATCTGCTTAACTGCAAGTCAGCTAGGTTATGTGGGGAAGCAAATGTATTTCTTTGATCTTTTAATGTTTCATTGCACAGTCAGTAAGCGTATGCACACATTTTTTTTCCTCCATATATTTACAAGAGAGTGTGAAATTGTGATTTTCTTTAAGGAAAGTAACTTTGCATTCATATCGTTCTTTAACCTTTACCTTTTTTTTTTTTTTTTTTTTTTTGAGACAGAGCCTCAAGCTGTCACCCTGGGTAGAGTGCCGTGGCATCACAGCTCACAGTGACCTCCAACTCCTGGGCTCAAGCGAGTCTCCTGCCTTAGCCTCCCAAGTAGCTGGGACCACAGGTGCCCGCCACAACCCCTGGCTGTTTTTTTTGGTTGCAGCTGTCATTGTTGTCTGGTGGGCCCAGGCTGGATTCCAACCCACCACCTTAGGTGTATGTGGCTGGCGCCTTAGCCACTTGAGCCACAGGCGCTAAGCCTAACCTTTACTTTTTAAAAAAACTTGCATGTTTTACTTTTAAATAAGGCAATAGAATTAGGGAATTGAAAATATAAGTGTCACTTATTTTTTGTATTTTATTTAGAAATCAATATTTTTCATTATAAAGATTTTATTAATAATTTTTCAAGTGGTTTTAAAAACAGTAGTAGGAATGGAAACTAGATTGCAGGGGAAATAACTATTTTAAAGGAAATAAGTATAGTTAGTATAAATGATCTGTTTATGACTTGGACAGTCAGATAAAAATAGAATGATGGATAAAGGGGAAATGAGGTTGAAAGAACTGGGAATTTTGATGGGAGGATTAATATTTAGAAGCAGAAAAGAGTGTATTAGCAGGCAGAGATATTAAAGATTGGAATTAAATAGCCCTTCTATTTTCAAGGCTATAAAGTCTTTGTCAAGAAATTTTTATAGATTACAGAGAATAAAAAATTACAGGGACTGAAAAAAAATTCTGGACAAAAATTGTAATGCTGAAAGAATGCATTGACAAAATTAAGAGCTCGATAGGACAAATGGAAGAGAAAATTAGTGAAGTAGAACATCAGTCAAAATAAACTAAAAGGAGGTAAAGACACAAAATATAGAAAGTGGAAAGAGAGAGAGAGCAGTGAGAGGATCTGTTGGAGATGCCTCCAAACAAATTAAACACCTCTATTCAAACTGTGGTATATTTCTATATCCAATTAAACTTTATTAATAAAAGTGAATCTTTCAATCCAAAAAACACGTGCACTCTTCTTAGCTTTTACAATCCACATTCACTATTCTTTGAAGCACAAAGTTGCAGACTATTTTATGCCAACTTGGTCATTCTTTTACAAAAATAATGGCAAAAAGTTACAAGTCTTTTATTCTAAGAAAGCAAATCACACAAATTCTGCCACATATTGGCAGTTACTTTAAATGTATTTGTTTAGCAAGTAAGCACTAAACAATATAAGCTTTCCTTAAACTTAATATAATTCTAACTGTTTTTAGGTTATCTAACTACACCAAAATTTCATTCAAGACAGACGCAACAATATTCTAGTAGCACAATCACATATATTCTTGAGTCAGAGGTAGGCAGTTATGCTGCCCTACTGCCTGGCTGGACACAAGGCCATTTGGGGATAAAGCCTTAACGTGTCATGTGTAAGAATGCAGCTATCTCTAGATTTTTAGGTTTCTTTCATACAAATAAGAAGCTTTATCGTTTTTTTCCCTTTTTCCTTTTAACCAACCCATTCATGCGAACTACCAAGGAAAGCCAATTTCTTATGCCCATATGCTAAGTAATAAATCTTTAATTTAACTGAAGGAAATCATTTCTAATGGTATTATAGTAGTTAAAAAACCTCTGGTTTGAGAAAATAACAAGCTCTAGCTGCCTCTAAAGTGTAGGCTTTAGGATTACTGTGTGCCTGACCGATACTGGAATATAAATTCCCGTGACGTCATTCAAACCCACCTAGAGTTAGATGCAAACAAATTAACCTACCAACCCAGTCAGAGCACAGCACTGTCTATGCTAAAACATGTTTAAATAAATTGCATTTCTCCATTTGCTCCAGAGATTTATTTCACAATGAATTTAACTTGCCCTCCTCTGGGTTTCAGATGAAATGAACAAATGGATAATTCTAAATTATTAATGTAGATGAGACTACTGGAAGGAGAGACTAGTGAATAAGTGAGTCATTGCTTAGTACGTACGGATGAACAAAGTTCCCAGAAGGATCCTATACACCCCTGCTATTCAAACCTACAGGGACAAGAGATGAAGAAAGGCTCTTGAACAGTGATATAGGAAACAAATCTCAATCTTTCTAATGATTTCAGGATGCAAATCCTAATTGCAGACCATGAAAAGCTTCAGCCCCATTGACACCTGTCATTAATTCTAATCTAAGGCCAAGTACACTGGTAGGAGAAATTATACTTAGGTGTGAGATGAAGTTCAAGTATCTATTATTTTTAATACATTTAACAATTAAGTTTATTTCATAAACATTATATTGAATAAATTAATAGCCGTAGGTTACTAATTATTTTAAAAATATCATTGCAATAGTTTTATAAATTTGGAATATGCTTTTCTCGTACTATCTTTGTCTTTGCTATCAAGATTATACTATGCCGGGGCGGCGCCTATGGCTCAAAGGAGTAGGACGCAGCCCCATATGCTGGAGGTGGTGGGTTCAAACCCAGCCCCAGCCAAAAACTGCAAAAAAAAAAAAAAAAAAAAAAAAAGATTATACTATTCCCATCAATCAAGTCATGGGATATACTTTCTTTTTATATTCTGTGAAGTATTTTGTATTAAATGGAGGCTATTTGTATATTAAATGTTTGGAAGCTTTTATCTTCAAACTCTCTAACCCTGATAATGTCCAGATAAGAGGGAACTTCCCCTTCACTCCCAGAAGTTTTCCCTGAAAGAACAAATCATAATAGCACAGATGAATAAAAGAAAGAGATTTATTTACCCTGAATACATGGAGAACCACAGAGTGATTATCCAGTATCCCAGTGAAGTCCAGAAATTTGTATACCTTTATTTTAAAGGGGAAAGAGAGAAGAGGAATATAGGTAATCTGATTAGGGGCAATAAATGTTTACTACGGAGAATAAATAGATATTTGGGAGAATGAATGGGTAAAGGAAAATGGAGTGACTTGTAAATGATTCTCTCTAGAAATTAAATTAACCTGAGAGATAAGTACTATCTTTAAAATAGTCTGGTCCAGGTCCAGTTACACTCTTGATTTTCTTTCCTGCAATATATTGAGATAACAGGGAGAGGAGGAAAAGTCATGTGTGTGTGTGAGCGTGTGTGTGCCTGTGTGTGTAATGGATTCATCTGGTTTTATGTAGAGGAAAAGCTACTTCCAAAACTTGTTGATCTCTAAGGGCTTTCATTCAAACTATTCTTTATACCAAAAAGTCATATTCTTGCAATGAAATTTCCTGAGCTCCTCCAATGATTGTGTCTTTTTATTATGACTGTAGAGTCAGTATCTTTAATAACAAAACCTACACGCAGTGTTATTTCTTCTTTGCTGGATCAGTCATCAGCAGTTGTATATTTCCAAGGACATGTGCATTCTATTTAAATTTTGAGAAATATGAAGCCAACATATTGAAATAATTAGATCTTGGAAATTCTCTACAGCTTTGCTTCCTTTTACCCATCCTAAGAACATGTACTCATGTCTCTTTGTTACTTCCTTATCAATTTTAACAAATATCTGACTAGTTTATTAGTCTTTTCAAAGAACCATATTTTGGTTTTCTTGATCATCCTAATAATTTCATTATTTTCAATTATGAATGTTTCGTGTTAGTTCTATTATTTCTTGCCCTATTCTTTGTACTTTCTCACTTTCTAATTTCTTTATTTAAACAGTCAACATATTAATTTTCTGCTTTTCAACTCTAGTTGAAATTATAAATGTTTTCATATGTACTGCTATAATAGTATCCACCAAAAACTTAAATAGGTATCTCCAAATTATTCCATTCTGAATATTTAGTACCTATTATACTTTCTTAGTTTAACCCACAAGTGCTTTTAAACTATATTTTTCTGAGATTTCCAAATATTTAACTTATTTTTTTCTTTGTTGTATTTTTGGTGTTTTACTAGGGGATATTTGGGGAGAGTAAGATTTGGTGCAGAAACTGGTCTGTAGGACTCACAATATTTTGTGTGGTTGATAGATTCTTTATGGCCTAATTGAAAGTTGATTTTGGTAAATAATTTACATATGCTCAGGAAGAAGGTACATTTTATTATTTTCCCATTTCGCTTCTGTCAGGGGTCTCTAAGACCCTGGAGCTGTGCAGTAGACATGACCTGGTCACTCAGCAAAAGTACCAAGTTTGATCAAGTCAAATTGAAAGGAAAGTAAAGGGAGAGGGGAATAAAGTAGCTGGAACTCTCCAGTGCATTTAACTTATTTAAAACATATATAAAGCAGAGATGTTTCAAGAGGGAGGAAGAGGGTACTCCTCACAAGTGAGAGGAGACACTGTCCCAAAGGCAGAACCTGGCATCAGTATCTTATCTTAATTCCCCCTATAATCATCTATAAAGCTTTTTACTCGTCTCCCTAGGTCTTTAGGTATCTTGTCCACTTTTCACTGGTCACAGATTACCTCGGTTGCCACCTGTGTCCATTTTTCTTTTCTCCTAACAACAGCTGCTATTTCACAGATAATTGTATAGTAGGGACTGCTAGTCTTATGATGTTTGTGCCATTTGTGGTGTTCATGGTTCTGGAACTGTGACCATTACCCCAATTTGTGTCACAAACTAGAAACTGCATTTCATAGAAAATGGAACATACTTGTGTTGGGTTTCAAGGGCACTGCCTGGCTCCTAAAATATCAGGGTTCAGGCAACTGCCTGGGTCCTCAGTTCTTGGAGTGCTCTTGGTCAAAAAATGATCAGATGCCCTAAAGTAAGGCAATCAGGAAAAAAAAAAATTATTGAGGACAAAAAAGGAAGGTTTACAGAGGAAGAGCAAGATCTAGGCTTACAAAGCAAGATACATTCACTATGAACAATGAATTGCCATGGCAAGTAGGCAGAGAGGCAAAGAGGCCTTTAACATGGCCAGGGGTTCCTTTGTATACAACCTGAGTCGGCCTACCTCATGGTCCAGAGGTCACCAGATTCTTACTCTACAGGTGGACCTCCCAGAAGCCTCTCTGAGAACCCATGGCGGGGTGGTGGACCACATGATATGATAATTAGTCTTAAGATAATTTTAGGTCACATTCAAGATGCTATTGTCCCTGTTGTTACACTGGAGAATCTTCTATATCCTTTTGTAGTTGGGATGGTAAGTTCTGATTGGTAGACTGGTAGGGTAATCTCTCCTCTCCAGATCTGAGCAATCACTTGGGACAAGATTAAGGTGAGTGGCACCAAGATGACAGCCTAGCAGCCCTATCCTCCTTCCCAGGAGAGAGGTCTTGAAGTAACCATCTAACACTTGATCAACTGAGTCATGACTGAAACTCTTTGTTTGCTGCAGGGTCTTTCTTTCTTTCTTTCTTTCTTTCTTTATTTATTTGGAGACAGAGTTTCATTTTGTCACTCTTGGTAGAGTGGAATGGCATCATATCTCACAGCAACCTCAAACTCTTGGACTCAAGTAATCCTCCTTGCCTCAGCCTCCTGAGTAGTTTGAGACTAGGATTACAGGTACCTGCCACAATGCCTAGCTATTCACTCTAGTTCAGGTTAGTCTCAAAATTTCTACCTCAAGCAATCCACCAGTCTCAGCCTCCCAGAGTGCTGGGATTATGGGCGTAAGCCACTGTGCCTGCCTGGCCACATAGATAGCTTCCTTATGTATGAGATTGCACTTTCCTCTAATTCCTTATAGACCCTCTTTGTCCTTAATCAATTTCTAATAATAGTTGTTAGCTGTACTTTTATTGTCAGTGGTACTGATAATTTTAATAAGCCTATTTATCCTGAAAGTCAAAAGTGTATGTGTATACATAAAGCATATATGTATATATAAAATATACACAAACACATGCATATTTATGTTTATTAAAGTAATAGTGGTTCTCTTATTCTTCAAATAGTCTCTAATCTTGCTAATTCTTGGTTTTATTTAGATGTTATTTATGTGGATAAAATCTCCTAGTGTGATTTTATTTTTATCATCGCAAAATTATAAGATTTCATTTTATGTATTTGGATACAAAATTATACGGTTCACATATGCTTGAATTTTTAAAAAACCTTGTGAATATTTGTTTCATTCAATTGTAGTAACTATTTTAAAGTACTTGTTAAAATATTAAATCTATTTGTCTAACATTTATATAGCGAGCCCTGGTTTATTTTGTTTATATATTTTCCTATCGATTTACTTTCATCTTTTGTTTCTTTAGATTTAAAATTATCTATCGTAAGAAGTACGTAATAAGATTTAATTTGTTTTAGGATAATATAAAAATTTATAGCTTTTATTTAACATGCATTGTTTATTTATTAATGTATTTGATATATTTTCATCTTCTGCATTCTTACTCTTGGTTACAATGCTTTTCTTATTCTTTCCTTTTAATTTTTTTCTTTTTTATTTTTCTCTTGTTATCCAATTAGGTTTTACTTCCCCATTCATTTTCTAATACATTAATTGTTAGCTTACTCTTCTGCTACTGTTACTGATAATTTTAAGAATTCTATGTATTCTAAAAGCTCAAAGTTAATGATGGACTCTACCCTCTTCTTGTCCTGGAACATATAATAGCAACAAGATAAAATAAGGGGCTAAAGCAATGATCTTAATCAATGGAGGTTCATTAAGCCAGATTTTGAGAACTTGCCAGGGAAAGACACAAATTACAGACCTATCTGTGGTTATTTTTCCAAAGCAGGATTTGGGTACTCAGTTTTTAAAGGTGATAGGACACACAGAAAGAAAAAAAGGAAGAGGAGGGTGGGCAGTGAGACAAATGATAATACTCTTGCAAGGCCCAGAAAATCTACACTTTACCTTAGATAAGGAGAATGTTAGTAAAGGGAAAGAGAGCAAAGGAAGGATCAATTATGTAGATATCCCTGGGTGGGCGAAAGATTGATTGATCTTGTCTTGTCGCCCTTGTGCACCTGGGGAGATAAATTTGTAATCAACATTGTTAGTGTGAAATCAAACACTTTTGTTTTACGCGCTACACTTAGCTTGTAGATCCAAAGTTACAATTTGCATGTCCTTGAGTTGGCAGCATTTTTCTTTCTGTAGTGCGTCCTTGGTCTGGTGATTCATGAATGAAACCCCAGATCATGTGAATAAATGACAGGACAAAGTTTATTTATAGAGGAGGATAGAGAAAGAGGGGTAACTAATAAGGGTAACAAAGCCTCCCGCAGTAGAAGGGGATTCCCAAGTGGGAAAACCTACATGGTCTTTTGTCTAAGGGGGATCATGTACCACCTGTGAGCAGGGGGAAATCTTAGAAAGGCGTGTCACACTTGGCCAGAAGCCAGCAGACAGAAAACATGTGTTTTTTCTGTTTGGTTTTTTTTTTTTTTTGAGTTTTTGGGCAGGGCTGGGTTTGAATCGCCACCTCTGGCATAGGGGGCCAGCACCTTACTCCTTTGAGCCACAGGACACTGCCCCAGAAAACATGTATTAGCAAATGAACGTGGTCCTCTCAGTTCCTATCCCAGGCAAAGTAGCAGGGTGCACGTTTTTCCTTCAGGAGGGGCTACCCACATGAGATCCTGGTCAGGCTCCTTTTCTCTGATACTGTTTGGGTGCAGAGAGTTGGGTCTGAGAAGGCCTGTTTACCCTCGCCTAAAAAAATGTGGGTCCCTGCCTAGCTCTGAACAGAAAAATCCTGTATCACATTCATGTGGAAATTTGGCAAAGAATTCCCTTATCAATGATCTCTGGGTGAGAGAGGATACCCTGAAAAAGTCAGGTCTCGGAGAACAAAAGGTTTCTCTCAGAAGCCCAAGGACACTCCTGCAAAGTCCTCATTTTTTAGGAATTTGTGGACACTTAACTTCCTGGGACTTCAACACTAATGCTTGCTTCTGCTTCTATAAAAGCCCTCACCAGCCTTCTCCAGCTCAATTCAAACTGACCCATAAGATGGTACCCTGACCTGTGAGAAGGGTACCCATGGACAAGGAATCTTTGGCTGGACATAAAAGGAAAAGGACAGAGCCAGTTGGGGAGCTTGGCCATTTTGGACTCTAGTTTGCCTAGCATCTCCAGCTGAAATAAAATTTTTCCTCTTTTAAACACAAATATTCTGGTGTTTCTTTCTCTCCATTGGTCCTCATTTTCCTGCAAAATGCGGACAGTCCTTCTGACAGGAGCCTTTTACCTTCCCATGAGGATTTCACTAATGGATGTTAGTAACACCATTCATTTGGAACTCAGCCTCCAGTCTTGACCTTTCCTTTGGTTTCAGAAATAGGAAGAGTGGTAGTGAGGTGTTTCTTTTTTCTTTTTTCCCCCTTTGAAATAATTAATTCGAAATATAAATCTCTGTAGGCATTAGGCCTGTGGGTATAGTTTATCTGAAAGGACTTCTATTATTTTAGTGCAAAACTGAGGCTGAGGCAAAATAAGTAGTTTTGTTACCTTTCTTGGCTGATGGCAGATTATTTCTAGTCTGCATTTTTCCTTAAGGTTTTTGTGCTATATGTGGGAGCCTTAATTTCTAGACCAGAACTCTTCTATTTTGGTGACTGACACTGTCTTTCTCTCCCAACACACACACACAGCAACCGCAGACTCAGCTTACATTTTTATAACTCATGATTCAGTTTCATCATTGTGATGGCTAGAATGCCTCTTGCGTCATAGCTTCCAGGAATTCATATTTGAATTTTCATTAACTTTCATAACATTTTACATAACAATTTTAGGTATCAACATAGAAAATGTTTCCAGGTTATCCTGAATGTGGCTAGAACTTAAAATACTTTTTATTCATTCCTCAATCCCTCCAGTATAGTTTCTGCTATACTAGAACTATGCATACTGGCAAAATTAATACAATCCCTATGATATTAGGTCTGATCAGGGATTATGCTGTAATTTTTTCCCATGAGCCATCCATAGTATTCAAAGGTTTCAACCTTGTTTTGCTCCTTTTTTGAAACACACTGTCCTTCACTTTAAGGAAAATATACTCTTCTAATTTTCCTTCTTGTTCAGTGGCCCATTGTTCTCACATTCTTTTTTTTTTTTTTTTTTTTTTTTTGAGACGGAGCCTCAAGCTATCCCCCTGGGTAGAGTGCCATGGCATCACAGCTCATAGCAACCTCCAACTCCTGGGCTCAAGTGAGTCTCCTGCCTCCACCTCCCAAGTAGCTGG
>CAUYQV010051215.1:0-15654 GCA_963574575.1 Galagoides demidoff | reverse complement strand
TGCCAGAGCAGAGGCACCCAACACATGTTCTCTAGGCCCTTTAGGAAACATGGAGTTGTTCCTTCGGCCACATGCATGTGGATCTACAGGAAAGGTGACAATGTAGACATCAAGGGAATGGGCACTGTTCAAAAAGGCATGACACACAGACATTACCATGGCAAAAATGGAAGAGTCTACAATGTTACCCAGCATGCTGTTGGCATTGTTGTAAACAAACAAGGGTAAGATTCTTGCCAAGAAGAAGAATATGGTTAGTGCCAAGAATATGGTGGTCCCTAACCATATTGAGCACTGTAAGAGATGAGATAGCTTCCTGAAACATGTGAAGGAAAATGATCAGAAAAAGAAGGAAGTCAAAGAGAAAGGAATGTGGGTTCAGCTGAACAACCAGCCTGCTCCACTCAGAGAAGCACACTTCATAAGAACCAATGGAAAGGCGTCTGAGCTGCTGGAACCTAGTCCCTACGAATTTGCAGCATGACAGGTGTCAAAAGTAAAAGGCTACCCTAATAATGAAAAAAAGAAATATAACAACAATAATAATAATCACAATCTTTTGAGTGCCACCCCTGTGCTAAGAATGCTTTATACATTGCTTTATAAAAAACATTTTTATTCCCATTTTGTAGATGAGGAAACTGAAGCTTGGACAGAGATAAAGTAACTTGCATCATCTATGTAGTAAATGGTATAGCTAAAGCCATAATCTGAAAAAATATTACAGCTATTGAATTGTTCTTGAGGGTTTGTTATACTGACAGGATGTGATGCATCTTTTATATCCAGACAGATCGTGGAGAAGCCATTATTCTGTGGAATAACTTGGAGTAATGAGAGTGGTGGCAGACTGCCACATTCAGGGGAGGTGATCATATCATTCTGTGTCCCTGAGGAAAGAACAGGATGTGTTCCCCCCCACCCCTCACTTCTTCCCATCACTCTCCTCCTCCTAACTCATGAGAGTTGCCTCACATTCATCCTTGACTCCCCTGAGTCTAACAAAGTGCCTGCTGCTCAGTAGATATTTGTTGAACTGGAACAAAGAAAACATCCAGACTAACCCAGCGAACCTACCTTTCCTCGCTTGCTGAGAAGAGGACCAGAGAAATGGGATGAACTGAGTCTCTTACTCTAATTTTTCAGCCTCCTCGTTTCTGAGTCAGAAACATAGTCACTCTGTCTTACATAATAATAACATGATAAAACATGCACTCTGGCCTTTTAAACATGGTCTGAGTTTTAAGGAAATCTTCAAGCCTGAAGAAAGTGAAGCAATTTCATGCTGGAACAGAATTCTCCATTCCAAGGCCTTGGTCTTCTTGACTTCCCCAGGGAACAAGGACAGAGGAAAACTGGCTCCCCTGTACTATGAACTCCTCTCCCTCTCGCCCCAATTTTTAACCTTGAAACATCTAGATATTAAAGATAATGAAATAATGGAAGAGCTAAGATAAAAGCCCACTACTCAAACCCAAGCAGCTCAGTCTAAAATGATCACATGTGTGAAGTCTGAAATTTTCAGTCTGGCCAGATTTAGTACAGAAGTGTTGAATTAGCACATTTCCACATGTGGGCTAGTCCCTCTATGTAGAAAACCCACAGAAAGTCACCACTTCTCACAAAGATGACTGTGATTCCAATATTTACATATTCCACTAAGTCAGTTTTCATATTCTTCTTTCAAGTTGCCATGACTGTGGCTGATGTCATGGTCTACAAACCTAGCGAGGGCTCTCTGACTGATGTTGATTCTAGAATGAAACTGGGAGAATCAAGGCCTGCTGCCTACTCATCAAAGGTGAGGGAGGTCAGGTCAACCAATCCATGCATGCTTATACCCAGGCCTTTCGATGGAAAAGGGCATGGACACAGGCTGGGCTCCAGTTCAATCCATTGTCACAAGCCGTGTGCCTACATAACATGCCAGTGATTCTACAAATAGGGCAGCCCTTGGTGACTCCAGATGACTGCAGTCTATGGACTCACATCACATTTCTTTAAAATGTCATTGAGCCAGGCACGGTGGCTCACACCTATAATCCTAGCACTGGGAGGCTGAGGAAGGTGGATTCTTCAGCTCAGGAGCTTAAGACCAGCCTGAGCAAGAGCAAGACCCTGTCTCTACTAAAAGTAGAAAAACTAGCCCGGTATCCTGGCACATGCCTGTAATCCCAGCTACTTGGGAGGCTGAGACAAAAGGATTGCTCAAGCTCAAGAATTTAAGGGTGCTATGAGTGAAGCTGAGGCCATGACAGTCTACCCATGGTGACAGAGTGAGACTCTGCCTCAAATAAATAAATAAAATGTTATTGAAACACCTCTTTTCCTTTTTTAATATTTCACGATTTTAAGGAAAAAGAAGCAGCCACCTTTGCAGTGCTCCAGAGGTTGTCGGTAAGCCCCCACATCTGAGCACCTCCTGACAGTGAGCCTGTTGTGTTGGTGAAGCCTCAGGTGTGTCCTTCAAGATGGATGGAGGTAAGATGGTGGGCAGTCCAGGCCAAAGACAGAGCTGATATCAAAGGGAATGGCTGGAGCGAGAAGACCAAGTGCTGACTCCCCAGGAAGCATTGTTTGGATTCTTCTCCAACATCTTTACATGTACAACGTGTTTGGATTCTGCTCCAACAGCAGTGCAGATGCCCAGACCCTCCTTTGGGAGATACGGGAACACTGTGATCCACTTTCCAACTTCTAAATTTTATTGGCTCAGTGCTGTCACCAGGCAGTCATGCTTCCTACGTGCCAGGCGCTTTCCTGGGTTCTTTAAATGCCTCTCTCATATCACTCTTATGAAGGTTTTACCACATTACTAGCCCCACCCTGTATATAAGACTGAGGCACAAAGGTACTGCTAATCAGTGAGCAATTTGCAGACTTCATGGCACTAGTGTTTGACCATTATTCAATGGAGCTTCCCCAAAGATAAAAATCTCAAATGCTTAGATGCAATTTAGCAGTAGCAGCCCTGTTTGCCAAGACACAAAACTGTTATTCCTCTCCATTTTCATCTCCTATCCACACTCAAACACGCAGGGGACAGAGAAAACAGAAAATCTGCCAAGCACAGAAGAGAAATGTCAGAAATTAGTTGCAAATTTCAACAAGAAACATGAGGGTTAAGGACTTTTGGGTGGCTTAATCTTCAGGATATAGCGGGAAGACTCACCAGACTTTTAATGAACATGATCATGAAACATGGTAGGAAGCTGAGGTCCAGGGTCTAAAATTATCACCTGGTGGACTCCAGCCCACAAAGAGAAAGCATTCCTCCCTCCTGCCACCTTCCCACCAAGTGTCAGGGAAGTTGAAAAATGTGATGAGTCTGTTTTCTGCTACCATTTGTGACTCCAGACTCCCGTGAACATCTATGGAAAGAGGATCTCAGACAGTAAAAAAAAGGTGGGACTCAGCTTCAACAAAGAGAAAAAAAAATCCGCAGGAGCCTGGCAGAACAGAATGTCAGAGAACATGAAATGTTCTTGGTTTCAGTCGCATATACAAATTATGAACCAGCTGGGAGTCATCAGAAATTTTTTGTGGGCCAACTTCCAGGGAAATGCTATGGTCAGTCTGGAGAAGTGTGAAGAACTGGCAGCTGATGCACAATGGCTTGTTCTGAGTTTGAGTCTAGGTTCATCCCACAGTTTATACTTCCAGGGCCCTCCGACAACCAGCTGAGCCTTCCCAGGGAGAGATTTGTCCCTGGAGACATCATACTCCATTAAACCACACTGCAGCTTCCAAAAAAAGCTCTCATGCATGTTCTCCTCTCTAAATGCCCACAGGATCACTACACAAAGCCACCAGGCTCAGCCCACTGCTCTGTTCTGCCTCACTTTCTGGATTCGTGTTGAACACTTAGTGAGGGCATCCAGTCTTGGGTGCTAAGACCTCTGTTACTAACTTTCACCAGATTCTCTCATTACTCTTCATAACTAACTCAGAAGGGATAGGAAGATGAGTCAACCGAGGCACAGACAAGGCAGCTGGCTTGCCAGGGTCCATGTTCCGGGAAGAAACACAGCTAGGATCCAGCTCCCTTCACAACGCAGACCACGGTCTTCAGCGGGCACTGAGGCTACCCCCAAATGTCTTCAATTGCCACAATTCTTGAGGAATCAACAACCTATTGGGGTGTGTCTCATTTCATGGGCTTCCAATGATTTTTCTCCTACTTTTTAAAATACTATTTCTACTCCAAAACATCCATTGTCTATATTATTCACTTGGCCCTTAGCATAGACTCTCTGGAATAATACAGAGGGTGCCAAAAATACGTAGACACATTCTAAGAAAGACAAACCTGTATGAAATTTGAAATACTCAAGGCATGTTTCACTTGTGCCGTTAGAAGAGGTGCTCAGTGTAACTTTGTATTCCCCTTTTGGTCTAAATATCTATTGAGTAGTACAACTTTAATACAGTTGTTGTCTTTCCTAAATTGGATATACATTTTTTGGCACCCTCTTTATCTGTCTTCCTACCTGGATTTTAAGATATTTGATAGCAAAGGCTATGTCATGAACCCCTTTTTCCTGCAGCTAGCACTATATTCTGCGCTTAAAGGGCTGGCTCAGTAGACTTTTTAAAATCTCCCATCTTCCTTCTTTTTTAATTTTAGAACATTACAGAGGACACACATTTTGGTTACATAATTTGCTTTTGTACATTTTAAGTCAACATTATAAGTGTGCCCTTCACCCAGAATATATGCATTGCACCAGTTAGGTTAGCCCCACTCAAAGTTAGAAGTTTTCTTATTTCAGAATAGTGGGGGGATGCTTGTTTTGTTTACATACAGAACTTTGCTTTTTGTACAGATCAGGTCAAAGTCGTACACGTGCCCTTCACCCAGATGTGTGCACTGTACCCAACAGTTGCGGTTTTACCCATCCCCTCCTCCCTGTCTCTCCACCTGGGTTTTCATTTTTTTCCCTTTCTTGGTGCTAGTGATGCTGATATGGGACAGTGATTGAGACTGGTACTGAGTAGATAAGTGAGACTTAGAAAGCACGTGTCCCTACAGTGCTGGTGGGAATGTAAACTAATATGTTCCTTTTGGAAAAATTATTAAGACTAAGAGCAAAGTTGTTTATTATTGCTATCCAAACTTCTCAGATGTTTGAGATAAGCCATTCATGGTTTTCTTTGATGTCAAGCTATCAGCTTCAAAGTATATTTTAAAATAATTTTATGTGGTTTCTGTTATTTTGTCTGTCTTGCATGCACTGAAGCTTATTTTAAGATGTCTCTTCTGTTTTTGAGCATTTTTGTAAGATGGTCAAGTTAGATGTTTGTCTTTTATGATAAAACTCAACTCTTTTACATAAATATCACAGAGTTTATTGACCATATTACAGTGATAATATGAATTCATTGCTGCTCTTCATTACGTGACATTTACTGAGTGTCCACAACTGATGCCCCCTTCTAATCTTTCCAAGCATAGGCTTTTGTTTCTCCCCTCTTCTTTGTAACTGATCTTAAAGAAAAAGATTCTACTTTGTACATCTAATATATCTGGCTGGATGGGAAATGATTAGCACTATTTCTTCTGCATGGTGGGGGATAAAACTTTCTATTCTTTTTTGTCAGGTCCATGAGAATAATCTGTGTTAAAGAATAATCTATTGCAGAAGGGACATAAATATGCCTGAGCAGTCCAATAAAGGGTGTGCAATTTATTTTTCCTGTTTTACAGTCTAAGAAATAGTATAATATAAGTGGGCATGGTCAAGAAGCTGTAGGAGTGCTAAATGTCTGAAATTAGGGAAGCTGTTTTCCAAACCTCGGTCTTCTACCTATGTGATCTTGGGCAAGATTCTTTTTTCTTTTGTTAATTCACTTATAAATCCCATAAATATGTTTTGAGCATCTGCTGTGTCAGACATTGTGGAAATTACTAAGAATATGAGATAACACAGTTTTACTCTTATAAGTGTGGCAGGCAGGAGAATGTGCCTTATAGATATTTAACTACAGAAGCAAAATTGCCTGAGGACCTCAGAGTGTACTCTGGAATCCATTCTAACATTTGCACCAGGCTACACTTCCCATGGGCTGTTCCCCACCAGTGACTGCAGCATGGATACTAAGACAAGTCCATTCCTGGGAAACACAGTTTGAAAACTAAGTGATAGTCTTGCTGAATATTCCTTAGACTGCATAGCAGTACACTTCAACACAGCCTTCCTTCCCTCCCTCCACCATCACTCACTATCCAACTTACATCATATGCTCATAGCTCTCTCAACTTATGTTCCCTCCCCATTTTATTTCCCAGGCATTTCCCCTAATAAAAATCCTTACACATTTAATCTCCCGAATGTGCATCTTTGTGTCTGCCTCTTAGGGAACCTAGACTAACATATGGAGTATATTGTTCTGGTGGATGAGGCAAAACATAAACCAGGAAACACTAAAAGGCAATTTCAGATAGTGATAATTACTTAAGGTAACAAAACATAGGGGAAACAAGAGGGGTTGTGTATGGGGGGGGGAAAGGGCATCTTTCCTTCACCTGAATGGGCAGGGAAGACTTCTGTGAGGAGATGGCATTCAATTGAAAGCTGAATAATGAGAAGTAAGGATTCTGGGAGCCACAGTCTATGCAGTAGAAGTGCCAGACCCCAGCAGAAGCTACATGTTTGGAGAATGTGAAGTCAGGGATTTTAGTAACAATTCTCCAGAATATAATGGCAGGAGGTAAGATCGGAAACATGGATAAAGGTCATGGAATGGAGCTATATTTTATTCTAAGTTCAAGGAAAAACCATTGGAGAGTTTAAGCATAAGTGTAACATATTTGATCTACACTTTTAAAAGATTGCTTTGGCTTCTAAGACATAGTGGCCTGGGAAGGGGAAAGTAGAAACAGAGCAATTAGATTATTAGAATCTAGAAGAAAGATGGCATAGGCATGGACTACAGTCTTGATGGTGTTGGTGTGAAAAATAAATGGATTCAAGATATGCTTTGGAGGTAGATCTGATAAACTACTTAACTTTCTGTGACTTAATTCCATCATTTGTAAAGTGAGGATGGTAATAGTGCCTACTTTATAGTAGCTTATAGTAACCTACTATACATATGATCTGTAAAAGGCTCAGCACACTTAATAGATGTCATGTGACATAAGTTATATAGGAATACTTGATAGAAGAGAGTGGATCTAGGTTTTATTCCAGTTCTGTCATACACTCAAGATATGGCCTTAGTGTCTTACCACTATAATGTTGGGATAATAGTAAAATCATAGATTATTAAAGTCATATGGTACATTTGGGATTATTGATGTCATCCTACCAGTGAGGCAAAAAGAGGCAGCATAGGAAGTTAACACATCCTGTGGGAAACTTGGCATCGAACTATGTAGCATTATGAGGTTCTTCCCACTATTCAACTCCAACGATTCTCATTATTTCACAACATTATTGAAGTTTCTTCTAAAAGAACTCTTTTGAGTCTTTGTCTTGCCTTCTCTTAGGGCTTAGGTTATCACATTCGTTTTCTGATCTGACCTGAGTTCACAGGTTTCTCAGGAGCAGAGTAAAGAATATGTCAAATCAAAAGTTAATTAACTTTCCTGCTCCTCTACATTTGTGCATTCAATGACTAATCCTATTTAGTAGAGATTTCCTACTTTAAAACTCCCCTTGAGAGCTTGAGTTCTGCCTGGGCTGCTTGAAAAACCTCCACAGATAGAATAATCAGTCTTAAAATCACTAGAAGTGAAACAATCAAACTTTGTGTTCTTTTTGTCAAGGAATAGGAAAAATGCAGCACTACACATGAAATAATGTTTTTATTATGAATATTTGATTTGGAAAAATTTCAGACTAGGGCAAGATGATGGACTAGGAGCAACTTCCATGCACCACTCTCAAGGAGAGAATTGAAAGTTGCACTCAGATGCCTACCTATAGATGAAGCTTCTTTGAAAGATCATCATAAAACCCCAACAGCAGAGGACATTCAGAGAGAAGGAAAAGGTGACAGAGGAATTCATTAGGCAAGGCTGGAGGCAACCTTGGGGAGGCATGTGCACATGAGGAAGGACAGAAGGACAGAGCTCTGGGGTTCCTGACTTGCCCTGCAGGCACTGTGGCCCAAGCTCTGAGGGGACTCCCAATGGCACCATAGGGCTCTGGTCTGATCATGTAGCTGCTTGGAGTCTATACAGTGACATTATACAGGAGAGCTGTCTCATCAGGGATCTGTTAGTTATAAGCTTAGGTTGCTGCAAGTGACACCAATCTCTACTTTCAGGTCTCCAAGTCTACACAGGGTTTAGCTTTGTGATATGTCCCCATTATGCCGGGGAGGGAGTAAGCAAAGTAGATGCTTTCCTAAGCCACAACCTGTGATTGGGAGCTAAGCACTCCTCCCCCAAATGTTGGATCTGAGAAGGGGCAGCTCAGATGCCACAGACACCACCTGAAAAGTCTTATACCAATAGCCTCCATGGGAACTGGGTAGGGGGAGAACCCTGGTCACTTGGCAGCCCACACCTGCAACTTCAACTCCATGACCCCCATGCTACCTCCTGCCCCACACAGCTCTACTTCTGTAGTTCTTACATTGCTGTATGTCCCTACTGGCTCAGCCACACAACTCTTGCCCTTTTGTAGGTCACAGTTCAGGCTTCAAGGCTTCTACTGCACCTCTGCTCATCGTACTGTCCCCAAGGCTCCAGGGTTGCCTCTGCTCTGCCCCTGAGGCTCCAGTGCTCCCATCAAGCCCTAAGATTCTTCCACTGAGGCTTCATCACAGCTGTCAGGAGTGGCCCCATCCTAGAGGCTTCAGCAGTACCCTCAGACATTGAGACTATACACCCCTTGACTCTAGTGCTGCTGCAGGGCCCATGGGGCTCCAGCACTATTCCCAGGCTCCAGAGCTCTGCCCCTGTGGTTCAAATGCTCCTGTTGGGTATCAGCTCCACCCCTCAGATTCTAAAGCACTGTGCCCTGAGATTATATCCCTGAGATTCCACCACTAGTGCTGCCAACGTTCCCCTAGTGTCCCTCCAGCCTTGAGCCACCATAACCCCTGGACCCGAGTCAAACACCCACAGCCTATATACCCAGGACCACTGCCTAGGTAGACTCACCCAGCTGTCACTGTCATCTCAATGGAGAGACCCTGGGCACAGAAATCTCCTGCAATACCAGCCTCCGTGGATATAGTCTCACCCAGCCCCAAACTCAAATTTCCCACAACAATCTGGGGAACAACACAGCACTCCACACGAAGATATTTCAGAATGGGCTTAAACTATAACAATCACAGGGAAATGGGTTAAAACAGAATGGCCATGTTACAGGTTCTCAGTGAGCCTACCCTTCCTCTGCTGGAGAGGAAGAGTAGGGAAACAAAAGCACCATTTAGGGACCTCCTCTTCTTCTCATTAAGTAGGAGAGTTCCCTGTAAAGGAGAACAAGTGTCCTGCAAAACTATCAGCCCTGAGCTGAGAGAAGAGGATTCAGGTGAGAAGACATCAGCAAAAGAACTCCGGTGCTGTGAAAAAATGAAGGAGTTAACACCTCTAAGGATTACAGTAGATCAACAGTAGTAAACCCCAAACAAAAGGAAATTGTCAAAATGTCAGAAATGGAATTTAGAACATAGATGAAAACTTAGATAAATGGAATGAAAGAGAAAGTTGACAACCAACAAAAAGAAGCCAAATATATATATATATGATACATAATATATATATTAGTACATCATTGAAAAGGAAATGGAAAAGTTGCTAAAGAGCTAGACAACACAAGAAGGATATAATAGAACTTTAAAAAATGAGTCATTTAGAGATTTTCAAAATATAGCAGAAATCTTCAATAACAGACTAAACCGAGCAGAAGAAAGAAACTCAGAGCTTAAAGATAAGGTTCTCCAGCTAATCTAGCCATTCAAAGATCCAGAGAAGAGAATAAAGAAGACTGAATAATCTCTTAGAGAAATATTAGATGATGTGAAGTGAACTAAGATACATGTTATAAGTATCCCTAAGGGAGAAGAAAAGTACAAACTATGAAACATCTATTTATGGAAATACTGAGGAAAACTTCCCTGGTAGTGCCAGAGATTCATATAACCAAATACAAGATGGTCTTCAAACACAGAGAAGAATCACAGCAAATAGGACATCACCAAGGTACATAATTCCTGATCTGGCCAAAGTCAATGTGCAGGAGAAATATCCTACAAGCTGTTAAGACAAAATCAACAAGTAACTCTCAAAGGAAAATCCATTAGATTAACAGCAGCCTTTTCAGCAGAAACCATACAAGCCCAAAGGGATTGGGGTTCCGTCTTCAGTCTTCTTAGAAAGAACAATTGCCAGCCAAGGATCTTGTATTTTGCAAAACTAAGTTTCATAAATAACGGAGAAGGACTTTTCCAGACAAGCAAATGCTAAAGGAAATTGTCACTACTAGACTTGCCTTACAGGAAATACTAAGAACTCCATTGGACATGGATCAGCACAATAGATATCCACCAGTGTAAAATCATCCAAAAGTTAAAGCTCGCAGCTCTTATAAAACAATAGCACAAGAGAGAAAACAAAGCAATAAGGTACCACCCAACTTGATGAACAGAAGAGCATTCCATATATCAATATTAATACTCTATATAAATGGTCTGAATTAAATGCCCCACTAAGTGGGCTAAGGTACTTCACTGTCATATGAACATTTTGAATATTTGTAAAAGTAATAACTTTTCCTGAATATAAGTAACAGGTACTTATTGTAGAAATTTTGGAATATTTGAAAAATATAATGAAAATATAATTTTGTATAAGCCCATCTCTAAGAGAAAATTACTGTATACTTTGGTTTATTTGTTTTTGGTCTCTATCAGGATATTTATATTTTTACTTTTGCTAATATCTGTCAGATATTTTGAAACAAACCTCTACATGAAATATGATGTTTTGTCTTTGATCAAAAGAACCTTTGCCTTGGGGCTCCAGATTGGGCTTGTGATATGTCTCTCTTTTTAAAAAATCAAAACAATAATAAAGCCAATAGCTAATATTTATTAAAGGCTGTACCCTGTATACTAGGCATGTTACATGCATCATATAATTTAAATTACTTTCTGATGTAGGAACTATTATAATTCTCATTTTATAAAGAAGAAAATGAGGCACAGAGAAGTTTAGTAAGTTGCCAAGGAGGAGTTGGGAGGAGGTGAAGCTGGTAATTAAACTCAGACAGTTTGATGAATACAGAGCTAACATCCAATGAAGTCTCTATGGCAGAATCCCCCTGAGAGTAAGTCTTTGGGTTTATGTTGAATTTGGATGTATGTGTGGTGTTAGGATGGTGGCATAGAACATATTCTTTTGCCTGTTGCCACTACTTTCCTCCTGAGCCACTTACTAGGGCTCATTCACCTTTGTTACTCTGACCTTAGAATAAAAGGTGTATCTGCCTAGTTCTAGGTAGATTCAAAGCTTAAAGAGGACTAAGCTCAAGGCTAATTTGAATGTACAATGGGGCTTAGGCTGTGAAAATGTCATCTTTGAGGTTAGGCATTCTATTCATCCACTCAAACACGCCTGTGTCGTTGCACAGAATCAGAGATTCTCTCTGTAGTCACTAACTCACCCCGGCTGCGATTGGAACAAAGACCCCTAGAGTCTCAGAGTTATCAGTATTTGAACATATGTGCTTCTTCCTGAGTCTGGGCACATAAATAGATATTGTAAGACAGGTGAACTTTGTTAATAAAAAGATAATTTTATCTCACATTTGCCATTTGTTGAGCCTTCACTATGTACTTTACCTTAGATTAAGTACTCCACCTGTTTTGCAATTTCATAACAGGTCTATGAGGAAGATGGTATTGTGCTTCCCGTTTCAGTGACTGAGGATTAAAGAGCTTGACAAACTTAATAAAGTCACAGATAGAGATAAGAATGATAGAATTGCCCACACTTTCAGACTGGGTATTATGTCACTTTTCAGCCTTTTTGGCTAAGATCAAGTACTAAAAACTCCAGAGCTCATACTCTTTCTCTCTCCTTTACCACTCCCCAACATAAGGGCCCTCTTATTCCCCCTTGTTACCCAGTGTAACATGCCAATACTTAGGGCCAGTGGAGAAAATACATTTGATATAGAATCTCCCAGACACTGATACCACATTCAAATGACTCTTATCGTTTTCTTTTTTGTTTATTTGTTTCTTGAGACACAGTCTCACTATGTCACCCTTGGTAGAGTGCCATGGCATCGTAGCTCACAGAAACCTCCAACTCTTGGGCTTAAGTGATTCTCTTGCCACAGCCTCCCAAGTAGCTGGGACCACAGGTGCCTGCCACAACACCTGGCTATTTTTTTGTTGCAGTTGTCATTGTTGCTTGACTAGCCCCGGCCAGGTTCGAACTGGCCACCCTTGATGTATGTGGCTGGCACCATAACCATTGTGCTACGAGCACCAAGCCTATATATATGTATATATATATATCTTTCCTTCTGTTTCTGCCACCAAGCTTTCCACATTTGGGTTAGATGCCTGTTGACAATTCCTGGTTCCACCTAGCTGGTGCTCAGAAATAGTCCATAACCCAGAGAAACAAAGCTTTAAACAGATTGTTTTTGAATTGCCTGTTGCAGCACTAGGAGGAAATTTGGATGATTACCAGTTTATAAAAATAAGAAAATGAAAACCATGCTTAATAAGAAAGCAGATTGCCAGTGATTGGAGCCAGCCGTGAACCTTTCAAAATATGATGGGAGATGGGAGTGGGGCAGGGAATGGGTCAGGGGAAGGATGAATCAGAGTGAGAAGGAAGCTTAAGCCAAAGGACTGTCCAACAAACAGACTCGAGACACTTAATAAACTCTAGTAACTCCATAACAGATGGGGAGGAAAATATGCTTGAGTTAATTAGTCTTTCATTCTTGTTCATTGGATCCTGAGGATCAGTCATCACTGATGACCTTGACAGATAAAATGACATGCTAATTGGGATGGACAAAAGGAGATCTGGAAGTTAACATACCTGTTGCTGGGACCCACACAGTCCTTGGCATTAAATTAGCACCTCACTGTAGTAACCTGCAACTGTATTCTTGTAGTGGGTTCCAAAGTATATTTTCTTTCTTTTTTTTTTAGATTTAGCATAATTTGTAGTTATTTTTATTAAATCATAAACACATAGATCATATATACATTAATGCATTTATGAATGTGCTGATTTCATATAGAATTAGGAATGCTTACATCACACTGGTTTATATATACCTCATCTCATTTACTTAATTGCTGTGTTAAGATATTTATACTCTATATTTAATAGATCCAACATGTACCCTTGCATTATGCACTACAGGTGTGGTTCCCACCATTAACCCTCCCTCCGTCTGACCTTCCCTGTACCCTCCCATCCCCACTCCTCCTTCCTTCATCCTGGGCCATAGTAGTGATCTATTCTTCATGTGAAAGTGTGGGTGATTATAAATTGGTTTCATAATAGTACTGAGTACATGGGATACTTTTTCTTCCATTCTTGAGATACTTTACTAAGTAGGATATGTTCCAGCTCCATCCATGTAAAGGTAAAAGAGGTAAATTCTTCATCTTTTTTTAGGCTGCATAATATTCCATGGTATACATATATGACAATTTATTAATCCATTCATGGGTCGATGGGCACTTGAGCTTCTTCCATGACTTGGCTATTATGAATTAAGCTGCAATGAACAATCTGGTGCAAATATCTTTGTTATAAATTGATTGTTGGTCTTTTGGATATACACCTAGGAGAGGAATTGCAGGATCAAATGGCAGGTCTACCTTTAGATCCCTGAGTATTCTCCATACTTCTTTGGGACGTATTAGCTTACACTCCCACTAGCAGTGCAGAAGTGTTCCCTTTTCTCCACATTCATGCCAACATCTGTAGTTTGGGGATTTTGTTATGTGCGCCACTCTTACTAGAGTTAGATGATATCTCATTTTGATTTGCATTTCTCTGATGATTAAAGATGATGAGCATTTTTTCATGTGTCTGTAGGCCATGCATCTATGTTCTTCAGAGAAGCCTCTGTTCAACTCCCTTGCCCATCATGAAATGGGATTATTTATTCTTTTCTTATTAATAAGTTTGAGTTCTCTGTGGATTCTGCTTCACCTTCCTGTGTCTGTGTTAATTCTCTCTTATGCCAAAAGAAAAGGTATTGCAGGGAGAAGAATGATGTATGTTCTGGGAAATAAAGACAATGCACCAATTTTTTGGACTAAGTTAACAGAAAAAATTTAAAAATAACATGATAAGAAAACACAACAGTGTCTCTTAAATTTCTCTTACATATTTTTTTCTCAGGCGCTAAGAGTAATATTTGTCTGGAGAAAACATCCCTGTCATTTCATTCCATATGCAGGTTTAAAATGAGTCCACACAATCATCCAAATATCATAAAAAGCTGTTCTCATTATTCCCACCCTTACCAAATAGGCCTGAAGGAGTGAACTAAGTAGTGAGTGGGATGAAGTAGTCAGTCTGAGACAGCCCCACCAATTACAGTGCTGACCTCTTTCTTGACAGGAACTGTTGGAACTTGCTGTGATTCCTTTTTATGCAGACAGAAAAGTGGCATTGTACCTGAATCTTGGGCAAAACACTATTATTGGCAGGGATCCTAAGTCAGTAAAACAAGACAACTAATGACACAAAAGAAGTATAAAACCTCATAAAATGGAACTCCTGGCAAAATCAAGAATTGACTTTAACGTTACCAGCAACTCCCCTCAGTGACAACATGAACCTCCCCCAAATTAGATGGTGATTAGACTAATGGAGAACATATGTTTCTGGGCTATTGAGGTGTCTCTGGATTTACATTTCTAGAAAATTCATGGACTCATTTTAGATGTTAGAATGAAAAGCATCTGGAAAGAAAACAAATGGCATTTGGGATGAGAAGGATGGTGACTTTCTGCAGCATTCTAAGGCTGGGTCTTACCTTCAGTGTTTTCTTGAGGGGCATAACAGTTTGCACTGTTAAATCAACTGGACTTCCCATTCATTATTTGCTATTTAGTACTGCTGTTTCGCAGTCAATCCTTCTGTCTTTGTGCTTGGCATTGACACTTCTCCCGAACATCTCTGCAAGCAAATACTTACCGGTTTCTAACCTGTCCCTCTGACTTCATTAGTAAGATATACACTTAGAATTCAGAGGATTTAATTGTATCTGTTGAGATAGTCACTGATCATTGTTTTTGTTTCTGTTTGTATGGTGAATCACATTAAAAAATTTCAGAATATTATGGCGGTACACACGTTTTGGTTACATAGTAAGCTTTTGCATATTTTTAAGTCAGAGTTATAAGTGTAACTTTCACCTAGAAAGTGTGTGATGTACTAGTGCAACGTACCTATTAGTTGTGAATTTACTCCTCTGCACGTCCCCCCACATTCTTGAATTTTGTTGAGTTTTCCTTTCATACAAGCACATAGTGTTGATCAATTAGTTCCAATTTATTTATTTATTTTTTAATCTTTTTTTATTAGATCATAATTGTGTACATTAATTCTATCATAGGATACAGTGTGTTGCTTCCATATGCAGTTTGGAAAACTCTCATCCAACTGGCTAACATAGCCATCATGTCTTTCTCATAATTGTT